>JACCGJ010018760.1:0-134464 GCA_013407085.1 Atriophallophorus winterbourni | reverse complement strand
TCTCCCCTGTGTAGCTTAGTGAAAACAGGATTGGTCAAGAGAATGCCATTTATACCTGAACACTGTTCGTACCGACAACCTTGGTCTGACGAAGCTTCTGTGTTCAGAAGCGAAACGTTACCAAAAACTTACTATAACCGATTCATTGCAAACTCTATTTTCATGATTATGGACTCTCGATCGGTCTCGAATATATTCAAATACTTTGCTGACTCCTACGAGCCTCGAGTTCGCAAACTGGCCAGCGAGTTGGTACGAACAGCCGAGACGGAAGCGAAATGGTATAATCATCGCATTTACAACTTGAGATGCCAGCAGAATAGAATCATACCAAGGGACTTGGTGGTCAAACCTCCGGATAATTCTCGCAATTCTCGGAAGGCTGCCGAAAACGCATCCAAAGTGTTCTTAAAACAAAGGATCCACAGGACCAATGAAAACCTGACAAACGCGCGATCGAAAGCATCCAGTTTGAAGTCCGAATTGCGAAATGTGTTATCTGAAGTGGATTTCTGCAAAATTTGTGGAAAACACGCCGAGGTTTTGGCTGCACAGACCGAGCACATTAAAGAAAGACAAGTACGTAAGTTCAACACTTTATTAACTTCAAAAGATAAATGTACCTCTGCTAGTTCTTTTGATGACAGGGCTCGACAATATTCTAAAGTATTTAATTTATCAGATAGGTCGCTATCGCAAACCGAACAAAGATTGTTGGAAAAGGGTTTAAACTTCTCGTTCAGTACAAAATTCCTAAAAGCTGAGGATGTTATTCCTTGCGTAGAATCCGCCCTCAACCAGCTACCTGAAAATCAGGCAGATGCGCTACGAAACGGTATATCTAGTATTATCAAAAAACAACAACCAGAAAGGATGAACCTTACTCGAGATGAACAACAAGCACTTCTTAAATTGCAAAAAGAAGAGGGAATAGTGATCACTAAGGCAGATAAAGGCAAGGCAACTGTGATTCTTTCTAAAAGTGATTATAGAGATAAGGCAGAGTCACACCTTGCTGAAGGTCCGTATCAGGTTATTGACAAACTTAGAGCTACGACCATTATGAATAACCGTAAGAGGGTTGTTTCAAGATACCTGCGAGGAATTAAGGAAAACCTTGGTCAGAGATTATGGTTCATGCTCTACCCAAAGTCTGCTCAGACACCCAGGTTCTATGGACTTCCGAAGATACACAAGGCAGGCATCCCCTTAAGGCCCATTGTAGACGGCATTGGATCCCCAACACACGAATTGGCTAAGCACCTTGCTCAGCTTTTGAAAACATTAGTTGGTAACACGAATTCTTTTATTAGGAACTCGTTTGATGTTGTTCGTCGCTTGAGTACCGTAACAATTGGGGAGGATGAGATGATGGTTAGTTTTGACGTAAGCTCCTTGTTCACGAATGTTGACACTACAAGCGCTTTAGAATTAGTGAGGAAATCACTCAACTTCGATATGACCCTGAAGGATCGTACCAACTTGAGTGTACAACAAATCATCAACGGTGTAGCAATTTGTCTAAATATGAACCACTTCTTATTTAATGGACAGCTATACAAGCAGAACGATGGTTTAGCGATGGGCTCACCCATTTCTCCAGTGCTAGCGAATATGTACATGGAGCACTTCGAAGAGATAGCTTTGAGAAACGAAGCGTTAAAACCAAAATATGGTGGCGCTATGTCGACGATACATTCGTCATCATAAAGCGAAACAGACTAGAAGCATTTCATAGTTATCTCAATAGTTTGAATCCAAAAATCCAGGTCACAAAGGAAACCGAGTCTACGGAAGGGACACTTCCGTTCTTGGACTGTCTCGCGCAAAAAGACAACGGCAAGATTAGAAAAACGGTATATCGTAAGCCTATCGACACGGATGCCATTTTGAGATTCACATCTGCGCACCCTAAAAGGGTATTTCAGTCCATAGCAAAATCGCTATTCTACAAGTTTGACCGCCTCTGCAGCGATGATGCAGATAAGAGACGAGCTCATAAAGAAGTCAGTCGCCGACTTGCAAATCATGGGTACCCCAAGAGCTTAATTAAACGCCAATTGAACCGAGTTAAATATCCGCAACCGAAGACGGAAAAGGTTTGGCGAGCTACGGTATCTCTACCGTATGTCAAAAGCGCCTCCGAAGGAATAAGTCGACTCTTGAATAGCGCAGGTATTAGAGTAACATATAAGGCAGGTAGAACTCTCCGCTCCGTATTAATGCATCTCAAAGATAAGACTCCTTTAGGTTGTGCGACGAACTGCATCTACCAAATCAACTGCAAGGGTTGCGCGGGTGTTTACATTGGGCAAACGTCTAGAGAACTCTGCACTAGGTTAAACGAACACAGGAAACGAGTGGGAAAGCGACCCCGCAATCCCAGTGAATATCAATCACTGATTCGGGATTCGGCCCTAGCTGAACACGTGCTAGACACTGGACACAGCGTAGATCTTGATAACGTGAAAGTGATAAGACGGGGTGTGAAATCTTATAGGGAAAGACTTCACGCCGAGGCTGTTGAAATAACAAAGGCTGGGGCGAATGCGGTGAACAAGGTGGATGGGGCGGATATCTCAACAATCTGGCGTTCGGTTTTGCAGCGGATTAGGATTAACGAACATCACACCTAATACGCACATGATTACGTAAGCAGTGTGTCGGCATACGCTGACCTGAACAATTAATAAACAATTAGGGATGAACACAGCAATTAGGAGGTGTGATCAATTATCTTGATCTCCCCTGTGTAGCTTAGTGAACTCGGGATTGGTCAAGAGAATGCCATTTATACCTGAACACTGTTCGTACCGACACCCTTGGTCTGACGAAGCTTCTGTGTTCAGAAGCGAAACGTTACTAAAAACTTACTTTAACCGATTCATTGCAAATTTTATTTTCGTTCACTAGCCTTACACACTCATCAGTTTAGGTCTCATCACATGACACGTGTTGGTGGAACCCCCCAGAAAGCACATTTAACCGAAACATTATCAACACTTACCGGAGCTAAACACGTGATGCAGAGGTCACGACCATTCCGTGTCGCCGTCGCGTGAATACTTCTCACGGCCACAGCTGGATCGATATTTTTCGCGGTCCGGGCAGTGGATCTCGTGACACGCTCGCACATGTTTGTGGGTTTCATAAGGCTTGTCGGTTGATCGATAATGGGTGTTTTGTCCGTTGAGTGATTTGACTGTGTTCGTTGGCGAGATTTCGGGATTGAAAGTTAATCCGCGATAATTCGTGAACCACAGAAGATAGAACACGAAATAAGGTATCGAAACTTGTAGCTCAATGTGGTCTTTGCAATGATTGCAAAATCCGTAGGATAGCAAATTGACGTCAACCACCACATGGGTGTGTTGTATAAATAATTCTTCGTAAATGTTTCGATTAAAAAACTAACGATTATCTCGTAGTTTGTAAGCTAACGTTCATTTTATCTCAAAGCGTATAGAGGAACTGGGATAGCAAAACTCAAGCTTCCAATGTTCACATACAAAAACAGCAAATAATTGCTGTTACGTATGATGGGCCATGAGCTGGGTTACTTCGTACAGTTATTAATATTTGGTTGATTGATTACTCTTATCGAATGGAGCTCGTTGGAGGATCGTTGAAGGTCGACTAATCGGCTCCGCATAACCTGGCTCGCAATCCCGACATTTTGGTTCCCAAGGTTGTCACAGCCGGGGGTGGTGGTGGGGATAAGCTCCCGCTATCTACAAAATGCTCCCATACGGCGTGCGTCTCAAATAGCCTCTGACAACCGAAGCCCAACTCCTGGCCTGCTCGTGGCGGAACTGCTTCTACTGATATGAGAAGGGGCGAAGGCGGGTGACTGGCGCCCCAAAACCAGTTCGCTTCGGATAGATGGAGCTCGTCAGCCTGGGAGGGCAGTCCATCTAGGGGATGGAAACCCTGACTCCAAACCTCCGCTTCCTGCGGATTACACAATCACAATACTCCGCCGAGGACTGTCCCAAGCCCGTCTGCAAAAGGAGGAGGGTTAGACGCGGGGTCAGCAACCCCACTCTGTAAAAACCTCAAACCGCTACTGAAACCAAAGCAACATGTCATACCAAAGTAACATCTCCATGCTTGAATCGAGAAGAAACCTCATCTTACGTAAAAATGAAGCAGACTAGTGAAAGCCCCCCTGGTAGCCAGTCAGCAGATGAATCTTCTGTCGATGTAAGCAACAACAAAGATTGCCACATGGAACGTCCGTACGATGTATGAGACCGGAAAGGCTGCACAGGTCGCGAAAGAAATGCAAAGGTATGGTATACAACGGCTGGGATTATGTGGAAGTAGATGGAATGGATCTGGTATGTTGGTTTTGACATCTGGGAAACGGATTATTTACTCAGGTCATGAACCATAGTCGTCGCCATTATGCTATCCCCAATAGCTACAGGCGCTCTCATTGGATGGGAACCCGTTGACTCACGGATAATCACAGCCAGATTCAACTCCAATGGGAGAAATGTGACGGTAATTCAATGTAATGCACCCACAAACAATACTAGCCTTGAGTCGAAAGAAGAATTTTACGTGCGTCTGCAGTCTGTCCTGGACAAGACACCCAAGCGAGATATAAAGATTTTGATGGGAGACATGAACGCGAAATTGGGTCCAGACAACCCAGGGAGAGAATCTGTGATGAGTACGCATACCCTAGGTGGAATGAATGAGAACGGTGAACTTTTCGCAGATTTTTGCGCGGTCAACGACCTGGTCATTGGAGGCAGCATCTTTCAACACCGAAACATCCACAAGGCCACCTGGACATCACCTGATGGTGTTACTGCCAATCAAATCGATCACCTATCGATTTCACGAAAATGGAGACATAGTCTCCTTGATACACGCGTAATGCGAGGCGTGGATGTTGCTTCAGACCACTACCTACTAATGGCCAAAATTAAAATCAAGTTGAGAGCTTTCTACGAAACCGGCAGTCGGCCTAGTGTCAAGTATCAAACGCAGAATCTAAGGGAAGAGCGCACAAGAGAGATTTTCTCAATCTCACTGAAAAACAGATTCGAATCGCTCAACAACTTAACCCCTGAGCTCCCAATAAATGAACACTGGACCGCTCTGAAAGACTGTTGGCAAGACACTTGTAAGCACGTAATTGGCAGACGGGTAAAGAAAGACAAAGAGTGGATCTTGAGTGAGACCTGGACACTGATCAACTCGAGAAGGCAGCTGAAACAACAGATCCTCCAGTGTAAGGACACCAAGCAGAAAAACCAACTGATCGAACAATATGGCTCCCTGAATAAAGACGTGAAACGGAGTGCCAGAAGTTACAAGAGGCGGTTCTATGAATTGCTGGCAACGGAGGCCGAAAATGCAGTAGAAAAAAGAGACCTCAACACCGTCTACAACATTACCAGAACCCTATCAGGAAGAAAAATACCTTACGGCAAAATAATAAAGGACGGTGAAGGTAACCTTATCAGTCAGGAATCGGCGCAAAGAAAGCGATGGATGGAGCACTTCAAGGAACTCCTAAATCGACCAGCACCTACTTCAGTCACTGACATCCCACCTGCAGCAAATTTCCTAGACGTAAACACCGATCCTCCCGGTCGAAATGAGATCCTTTTTGCCCTAAAATCGCTGAAGAATGGCAAAGGACCAGGTGTAAGATGCAACTTTATGAAATTCTTCCTTTTCCTTCTTCTTTACCTTATATTTTATAAAGGCGGTAGCCGTTCAGACACAGCAAACTATAGACCGGTAACGTTACTTTCGGTGATCTCCAAATTAATGGAACGCATTGTGACTGCGCGCATGAGAGAACATTTTGAAAACCAAAATATTTTGACCGCAGCACAACACGGTTTTCGAAGAGGTCGTTGCTGTTTATCTAACCTTCTTACCACGTTCGAGGATTGGACCAAGGCACTAGACGAAGGTGAGGCTGTACATGCTTGCTACATCGATATTTCCAAAGCTTTCGACAGAGTCAACCATGACATCTTAATTAAAAAGCTAGAATCCTATGGAATAACGGGAATATTGCTGAATTGGATAAGGGACTGTCTTACTGATAGACACGTCCAAGTTCGCGTTGGCAGCACCTTATCTAGAAAAATAGACGTCACGAGTGGAGTTCCGCAAGGCTCGGTGCTTGGACATCTTCTATTCTTGGTGTATATGAACGATATAGTAGAGGATATTGGATGCAACTTGATACTATTTGGAAACGTGTCAGGTCTGCTAATGACTGTATGGCATTACAACGGGATCTGAGCATCTTATTTCGTTGGTCCCAGTTAAATGAGTTACCATTTAACCCTGCGAAATGTAAAATGCTGCAGCTTGGGAAATCTCTGCACCACACGTATCAGCTTGGCACGCAAGATCTCGTTTGGACAACAGCAGAAAAAGATCTGGGTATCTGGGTTTCGTTTAACCTGAAGCCTGGACAGCATTGCCGCATGGTGTACAATGAAGCTTGCCGTATCTTGAGTCTTCTCAAAAGAATATTCCGGATTTTTACGCCCGAAACCCTACCCCGGTTAATTAACACGTATATACGTCCTGTTATGGAATATTCCATCCAAGCCTGGGCACCATGGTTGAGGAAGGATATCGAACTACTCGACAGGATTTATGATCGTGCTACAAAGTTAGTCTCCCGGTAGAGAAATTTGCCTTTCACAAAGCGAATGTTAAAACTGAACCTACAAGATTTTACCCAACGGCGGATACCTAGTGACCTTATGTTGACCTTCAAAATCCTGCATTCTGTAAACCATCCCCTTAAACATTTGCTAAAGCCCAATGACCTTACTAGAACACGAACACATTCAAAGGCTTTAAGCATTCCGCTTTCTCGATTGAATATACGTCGTAATTTTTTCTCCGTAAGAATTTGTTTCACTTGGAACTATTTGCCTGAAGAAATCACACGATCAGAATCTGTTGAGGTTTTCGCTTCCAAACTCGATGAGTTTATGACGAACCATGCGGTATGCGAATGTCCCTATTGATTTTTGAGATATTTTATATTTTTTATATATTTTTATATGTTCCATATACCTTGTCATCCTATGGTTATTGTTAAGCTTAATGCTTTTTCTACCATACAATTTTCTGAGTTCTGAGTTCTGAGTATTTTGAAACAATTTCCAGATTCGAAATTTTGTTGATTATATTTTCCGGTATTTGATATTTATGCTGTATTTTATATTTATTTGTATTTTGTTATTAAAAACTTGCTATTGTAAATCTTTTCTTTACACGCCTTTGGTCAATTATTTGTTTGAATTGTTCGTTTCGGCCATTGTCGGTCATTTGTTGTTGAATTTGGTTGCCATCTTGGGCACTTGTATTTGGCTTGTATTTTGACACCACTTTTGGGTGTCTTGTCTTTGATAGACATTTTGGACGGCAATTTTGGTAACTCCTTTCATTCTATTTATATCTCAGGTCGTCATTGAACTTGTTTGCATTTGATATAGTTGATTCTGGAGTATTTTGGGTCCACTGTTTGCTGTACGTTCCTATACAGTTGAGGTTTGTATAATTATTGTTGTTGTAATTGTTGCTAATTACAGTACCGTATAACATCCGAATTGTGGTTTTGAATTTGTCGAACTAAGAAACGGGTGGAATACGCGTTACTGACGTCACAGACGTTACTCCAGGTCCAGATGGGATTCCAGCAGAAGCTCTGAAGGCTGATTTGGACACCTCGGCTGATATGTCACTTCCTCTGCTGCAGAAAATCTGGTCAGAAAGACAGGTCCTAAATGATTGGAAGAGAGGTCATTTGGTCAAACTTCCAAAGAAAGGGGATCTGAGGCTATGCATAAACTGACGAGGTATCATGTTGCTCTCAGTCCCTAGTAAAGTACTTACGCACATCATCCTTCTGCGTTTGCGCGACGCTATCGACCAAGTGTTACGGCCAGAACAATCGGTCTTCAGAAAACAAAAGTCTGGTATCGACCAAATTGCGACCCTCCGCATAATAATTAAACAAAGCATTGAATGGCAATCGCCTCTTTGCCTCAACTTCGGAAGCCTTCGACAGTGTGGACCGCGAATTCATATGGAAGCTTTTGCCACACTATGGGGTCCCACCGCTGTAAATGGACCTCATAAAGCAGCTGTATGAAGGTGCCTCCGGTCAGGTAATTCACAACGGAAGATTGACCGATCCATTTGCAGTTGAGACCGGCGTCCGTCAGGGATGCCTGTTGTCCCCAATGATCTTTCTGTTGGTAATAGACTGGATAATGAAACAGACAGTAAAAGGTGAGAGGAATGGTATCGATTGGAAGGAATCTGACCATTTGGAGGATCTGGAATACGCTAATGATGTCTGCTTAATATCACGTGACCCCCAACGTCTTCAGAGAAAGACCGATAGACTAGCACACTTTGCTTCATATGCAGGACTACGCGTGAATACCGAAAAAACGTAAGTCCTCCATGTGCTAACTGATGAGCACCCAGCAATCACCATCAATAGTAAAGCAGTTAAAGACGTCACGCAATTCGTCTACCTCGGCAGCATTGTTTCAATAAGTGGTGGCACGGACGAAGACATAGTCGCCAGAATCGGCAAAGCAAGATACGCGTTCATAGCTCTGAAACCCATTTGGGAGTCGAAGGTTCTATCAAAACGCACGAAACTCCGTATATTCAGAAGCAACGTCAAATCCGTGCTACTCTATGGATCGGAAACCTGGCGAGTGACAGCAAAGTCTTCTGGCCGCTTGCAATCATTCCACAATAATTGCCTTCGTCGAATTATTTGGGTAAATGGCCAGAAAAGATAAGGAATCGAGACCTGTGGCAGATTGCTGCTGAGGACCCGATCGCCCAGCAGATCAGTAGAAGAAAGTGGAGATGGGTTGGGCACACCTTGCGGAAACCTTATGATGACATCACGCCTCATGCTCTGGTATGGAACCCAATCGGAAATAGACGGGTCGGACGCCCAAGACTATCTTGGAAGCGCTCGTGTGAAGAGGAAATCCGCAAGTATGGTCTTAACTGGAACGACATCAAAAAAGCTGCTATGGACAGACCAAACTGGAGACAAGTTGCCGAGGCCCTATGTTCCTCCAGGAACTCAAGGGATGAAGTCAAGTAAGTCATGATGGTTTTAAAACACGAATCATTGGATTATCAAATGAAGACAATCAATGGCAAAGATGTCCGTCTATAAAGCGATTCTCAGCCCCCCTGATCATCACCAATCTTATCTCATGGAATAGTCCTGGTTATTGTATTTACGCATTCATTGGAGACGAACATGACATTCTGATGGTTAAAGACTACCCCGTTCACAATCCACCTATAGATTTCCAAAATCCTGAACAGAAGCTTTGTTTCCTAAGATTATGGTCAATTTTGCTTGCGTATAATAGATCAACTCCCGAACGCTCTCCAGTCACAGCTATTACGTACTACTGTTCTTACCATTTTGAGCGCTTTTTGTCTCACTCGAACTAGACAAAACCGGCTCCAAATCTATACATTCGATTCCGATGCTGATTGTTTGAGACCAACTTCATCGGATATTTAGGGCTTTGTCCGCATGAAGCAAGAAAGCATTACCTTCAAATATCTCTATTTTGAGTGCAGAGCCTGGAACAATTTAAAGGCATAATTAGCCTAAACAGATGGTCCGGTTCATTTCCACTTCAATATAAAAACGAAAGAAAATATTTAACCTGTTGATCTTTGATATGAAATTCGTTAATCAAATGGCGTCACTGGGCCCAGTCTCGTACACTATTCAAATACTCGATGGTTGGCATACCTCACTTATTAGAGTGTTTTTATTTAAATTCTTCAGCCTGCCCTAGACTACGCTGTTTGATTAGTGAAGACCTCAATGTCACGCCAATTTTGGCCTTGAATTGAAATATAACGTGAGTATAGAATCGGTTAGAGCAGCTTTTGGTAACGATTCGCTTCTGACCATCATCAAACCAAGGGTGTCAGCACGAACAGGATTTAGGTCCAGATTAAATCGCCAATCCTAAACTGACCATGTCGTGTTAGGCGCTCATCTTGCTACGATACAATGCGAGGTTCAGATAAATCGATGTACTTCCCTCGCGTGCTGTTGTGTGCCGGTGTAAACTCTAGTGTGCGTGTGGCTAATCCTTAGTGGATGTTGTTTCACATCTACTTGCAAGCTAAACAAAGGATTATATAGCATACAAGCAGATGCATCTATTGATCTTAATCTCGCCTCTCTATTTTGACAAGCTCAGCAGCCATCATGGCCTGCGCAGTTCTTAGCCAACTAAGGATTTGCCAGGGGAATGCTATTTACAACTAATACGCGTTCGTACTGACACCATTGGTATGACGAAGCTTCTCTGGTGAAAACAAAAACGTTACCAACAAATCACTCTAAGGGATCCATTAAAAACTTTCTTTTTAGGTCACAAACATTTTCCAATCTATTGCTGACCTTGAATCGATTTGTGTTCAATGTTAACTTGTCCAACTTTACCGCCAGTTTTGACGTGTAACGAAACACTTTGTCATAAATCGGATGTTTTTCCAGAGAATACACATCTTATTCGTGTAATCCAATTAGTGCGTCCGGATGAATACATATTGTAAGTCGACCAACACATTAATATAATGACGTTATACAAACCGGTGGGTTGATTCATTTTTCAATATACCGTATTTTACGGACTATTAGGCGCACATAAAACAATAATTTTTACGAAAAATCGGCAGTGAGCCTTGCATTCCGGTGCGCCTTATGTATGAATAGGGAATGTTCACACTCTGAACATTCACTATTCATACATAAAGCGCACCGGAATGCAAGGCTCACTGCCGATTTTTCGTAAAAATTATTGTTTTTATGTGCGCCTTATAGTCCGAAAAATACGGTACTTATGACATTGGATCAATATATATTTTTCCGATCAATTGATAATGTAATGTGCTGTCCTCATTCTCGTTGTCAAACACCTTTCACACGAAAAAGGCTGGAGGCTCTTATTCATTAGCTATCTATGACCCACTCATTAGAAGTATTTTTAATGTTGCATTGGTTTATGATAAAGTTTGACACTCCACTGAGACGTTTTATGGTCTGTTGATGTCAGCTGCTATAGTGCTCAGTCTTTTGTCCTCGGCTAAAAGATGAGTGCTATGCAGCTGGAAAGCTTTGTTTCTAAAGACTCAACGCTCAGCATTGCGTTTCCAACTTACTTGGTTATAAACAAAACATTATGCAACACCCGCTAATTGTGTTTCCCAGATCTCTCTGAGCCAAATCTTGATCGGTCCTATAGGAATCCGAAAAAGTAGATCAGACATGCAGGAAAAATCATTTAAATACTAGCTGATTAAGCAAGTAAACTATCGCCAACACTTTTGGTTGCATTGTTTTCGAGAACACGTGGAATCCTCAAAGATTGGACATTAAAAACAAAATACGCTAAGCATCAAATTTTCTCAGATGTGCTACCCGTTTAGAAAAGAAAAGCACTTGTATGGCTTCTACAGATTATGTTAATTCATTCGAAGCGTTTTAAAAATATAAGCTGAGTGCATTTATGGCAGCAAACATTCATGGTTGCAGTGTCGCGGCATCGATTTCAGAGACAACCCCAGGCACGCATTTGAGTCGGTTTGGGATTGCGAGAGGTGATACGCATCTCAATGTTGCTAAATTCAACGTACGATTTTCCAGTTATGAATAGCGTTTCACCTGTAAATGGAAATTACTGAGTTATTGATTTTTTAATAAATTTATTCGTAATGCTTTATCAAGAGTTTTTACTTAGAACTCTCCGACGTTTTCTCATTTGGGAACATTTACCCAGCCCTAATTTTCCAAAATACCTAGTAGCGAATGTACATCACTTATACAGCTTCGTGTACGAAACCGGGGCAATCACAGGTTCCATTTGGTCTAGCGTGGTGATTTAGAAAGTGTGAATATTTACCATTTCATATATTCAAACATTTTCTTGTAGAAATTCGCTCAATTAAATCCACGGGATGTCGGTATATGTACAATGAAGCGCAAACTAAGATACGGGACGTGCTTATCCGTGACCTGCTGTTTGTCGATGATGCAACCATCATTGCTCACTCCCAATAAAACCGCCAGTCGCTTATGCACTGTTTTTCGTCGGTATGCAAATATTTTTGACTGACAATCTGCATGAGTAATACCAAAATCCTTGGTCAAGGGACTGTATCGCCTCCCATCATTACTATTGAAAACTGTCAGCTTGAACCATCATACGCTTATAAAGTACATGTATGGTTGATATCGACCGAAGGGGGCAATAACAACAACGTGACAATTTGCCAGACAGCAGCGTAGCAGAATCTTTAATGTCAGTAGTGGTTTTTTTGGAGCACTTAGTCCAGACAATAACGAATACTTCGCTTTGGGATTTAAAGCGAAGCGAAGTTGCGAAGCGAAGGGCAGTTAGGGCACTTCGAAAATTCGCTTCGCACTTCGCTTCGCTCCAAAATACTGACATTTGTTATCGTCTGCTACAGACTACAGACCACACTATAACGATAACTTCGCTTTGGGATTTAAAGCGAAGCGAAGTTGCGAAGTGCACTTCGGATATTCGCTTTGATAATATTCACCATTGCGAAGGGCAGTTAGGGTACTTCGAAAATTAGCTTCGCACTTCGCTTCGCTCCAAAAAAGTGACATTCGTTATTGTCTGAATTAGTCACGTCATTATTACGGAACATTTTCCAAATGGTCAATGTTTTTTTTTCTTACAAAGTAATTTATTTTCCAGTTTAAATTTGTCATTCACTTTTCATGAATTAATCGAAAGGGATCTTTAGATGTTACCGTCATCCTATCTGTCTTTCAATAATTGTAGTCTCGAAGTTTAATAGTATTTAACGAACCGGGAAAATATATGATGCATAATTACTGATCTCAGTTAGCTTTTACATCTCGATCGCCTTGGGACCAGCTTACCATGGAGCCCAGAGAATACTTCTTGAACAGGCGTCGAAGCTCCTTTCCAGCCGTCCTTGATTAAACGTGGATAATCTGGTTCACCGGCAACTTCTCCACAGCAGCCAGCTTCCGCGTCAAATCTCCAATACCGAGAACCGGACATCAAATAGACTTCATTGTTCTTTGACCACTTGAATATAGTGTCAACCTTTTTTACTTCTACAGGCAAACCGATGTCGGTCAGAGTCAGCCCTTCATGTGGACAAGGCCAGACCAGTTGCGATATATTACGTAAGATCCAAAAGCGATCACCTGTCAATGTGAGAAAACGTCACTAGTTGTTGTTATTTGTGTATGATCTTGGCAAACATCTGGTTACATTATAAGTACCGCCGTTTACATTACAAACTTGAGGCAAATACGCGACATTTGGAAGCATTTCGATCACACACCCACACGACCGGTTTCGATCTGTTTGCAGTTATTAGATAGCAACAGTAGGATCAGGATCCGCTCACCTTGAAACGTGGAGAAATCGCGAACAACGTATGCACGTGTATACCAACCTTTTCAATTTTATGTGCGGACACACATGTACACGTAAATAGCAATATTTAAATAAGGGTTTGGTGTAAAAGGAAAAATACAAACAGCTTTGATCAACAGTTATTTTTGTCGAAGCTAAATGCAAATCTGAGCACTCCTGGTTCTGCCGTGCCACTAAACAAACGCTTGGATTTCCATTCGCATGGGGGAGTCGGATTGCACGTTGTTGATCGTCTTAAATTTATAATTATTCGTGTTTGCGGGTGATTTTGATGACATCAAATTATAAATACCACCCATTTCCGCGATAAAATGACATCATTAAAATGTGAGTTCTGGAGTAAAATAGCACCTGATCCTGATGACAGTTACAATCTATGTGACATTTATTCGATATTCGAATGCTTACCGCTAAAAAAATAAATTTTGTTCATCAATTCGATCCCAGCGTCGATGTGTTTCACTGTCGAGGGCAATGCCATCCAAAATCGGGAAAATTCCGTGGTCCCAACAACCTTCTCATATTCTATCCCGTTGGCTACCGAATTTACCCATAGTACTCGCCACATATACTGAGAAATCCGGAAAACAATTCAATGTGTAAAAGGAATAAACAGAATAAACAATGGGTTTCAATTTTGGTACTAACTGATTCTATGTATTAGAGAACAAACTATATCCGATCTTCAAAAAGAAGTCTTCAAATTGCTTTCAATAGTTCAAGATTTGTGAACCAGTAGAATTGCTGCATGCATATAATCCACACAACAGATCTACTAACAAATGTAGTGGTGTGCTGGAATTTTTTCACATTTACACACCGCAACCTGTTTCTGGCTGTTTGCCGTCATCACCTGGAGACAAGAAGATTATATTCGGTTAGCATTGAACCAGAAAATAAGTCGTTAACAAAGTTCTCATTGAATGACGATTTATATATGTGGTTAATATAAAAGAAGTGTGGTTGTTGACATCATTCCGTCTATCACAAGCGCTTGATAGTTTCATGCCCAACGGTGTTTCGAATGATTAAACAGTCTGATTCGGGACGAACAATCACTCGCGAGGCGCTCACAGCGATAAGGGGAACTCGGTCAAACTATCTCATTTACACGCCCGCAGCCGTGAAGTGTATACACCGGCTAGTCGAGCGCTCAAATTGCATGAAGTTGACTAATTTATGCTTATTACTCTCAGATCCCCACAATTCTAAAACCGACTTCTGGCTGTATCTTGATGTCACGCGGAGACGGTAGGATTATTTTCAGTGAGCTTTCAAAAATGGAAGAGGTAAACAAATTTATAATCTAATTCTATTGTCAAATAAGGTTCTCACATAGAAAAATGATGGTAAATTACATTAAAAAAGATTCAACATTCAAGAATTTATGACATAAAAAGCTCGTAGCTGTACAACACCACAGGATATTCGTATACGGACAATAAATTTATATACAAAATAAATTGAGGCACTCGGAAGATCGACAGTTTAGTAGTTAGAAAAAATGTCGTGTATGTTCTCGATATGCTGGAAAAATATAAGTTTGGATAAAGATCAGATTATATAAACAGGGTGTATGTTGGAAATACTAGGCATAAATAAACACAGAGTGATTACTTCATAGCTCAGTGATAATAATCGCACATCAACAGCACTTTGCCACAACTATGAGGATTTTAAATACATACATACATACAAATAAACATGCATGCATGCATACATACATACATACATACATACATACATACATACATACATACATACATACATACATACATACATACATACATACATACATACATACATACAGACATACATACATACATACATACATACATACATACATACATACATACATACATACATAAATACATACATACATACATACATACATACATACATACATACATACACTACATACTACATACATACATACATTGCATGTACATACATACATACATACATACATACATACATACATACATACATACATACATACATACATACATACATACAATTCAATTTAATTCAATTCAATTCAATTTTAATGGTTCTAAAAAGCATTGTTGTTGGCCTCCGTCGGTCGATGTCGACCATGGATGTACATCACATCGCATGAATTTCATGTTTTGCAACTTTTTGAATGACTAAACAGTCCGATTCGGGAGAAACAATCACTCCTGCAGCGCTGCAATGATAGTCAGAACTCTGTTGTATTGCATCAGTTGCACGCCGGCGGCGTGATCTGCGTTCAGCAGCCAGGAGTTGTATTTGCTCCTCCCCGGCTTGCGGTCGACGCTTTACACAATGCCTCCAAAGTGAGCGGTTAAGAGCAATTTCTTCCCACCTTGCGGGGAGAATGTCAAGAGCTTTCATATCTCTTTTGCAAACATCTTTGTACCGCAAGTGCGGTCTGCCCAATGGTAATTCAAAGTAATTCAAAGTTTTAATGGTCCAAAAAGTAAATACTTTACAGTAACCACAGATTAAAAATATAGGGAATTCATAAAAACAACACAAATGTTTTATACACATGGAAAGTCAGCACGTGTATTCAGGTGCAAGGTTGGGTTTGGTCAACATATACTTGTCAAGTTCAGCCTTGAACATGTTCAGGCTTGTTGCGCAAATGATATGTGGGGGCAGGGAGTTCCATAGAAAACAGACTCTGACAGCAAAGAAAAACCTTCGACAATTTGATCTGGAGTGTGGAATAATTAACTTGTATCCATGCGATCTGCTACCACGTGCTTCTTGCCGATGAAACAGGTGTTCGAGTGGGTGATCCACTGTATGCAGAATATTGAAAAGCAGGATCAAGTCACCCCTGAGACGACGGTACGAAAAGTCAAAGAGGTTTAGTGTTGCAATCCGCTCCTCGTATGGCCTGTTGTATAGCCCGGTCACCAGTTTTGTAGCGCGGTGGTATACCCGTTGCAGCAAGGTCATGTCCTTTTGTAACCATGGGGACCATGCTTGAACAGCATACTCCATTGTTGGTCTGATATAGGTGTTAATTATACGTGGGAGTATCTGCTTTGAGAAACGACCAAAGATCCTTCTGAGCAATGCTAAGATTTGGCAGGACTTTTTGTATACAACAGAACAGTGCCGTGAAGACTTCAGGTTACTGCTAATCCACACGCCCAGGTCTTTCTCTTCAGTAACCCATGAAAGTTGCTGAGATCCCAGAGAGTATGAGAATTCGAATGATTTACCGACGTTCAACATTTTACATTTTTGGATGTTGAATGGTAAGCAGTTCCGCAAGGACCAATTATGAAGTGCTTCGAGATCTTTTTGCAGAATTTCGCAATCTTCTATGGTGCGTATGCTAGTCCAGACTTTGATGTCATCCGCAAATAAAATGATTTTTCTGCGTACGATTTCAGGTATATCATTCGCGTACACGAGGAAGAGTATTGGCCCCAAGACTGAGCCTTGAGGTACGCCACTTGTAACTTCCTAATTGCAACTCACCGTAGAGTAGATGTTTCGGAATACGACCATTTTCCATTCTATAGACATGACCAAGCCACCGCAGGCGGCGTTGACGTAATAGGGTGAACATGCTCTGTAGACCAGCTTTTGAAAGCACTTCAGCGTTAGTCACTCTGTCCATCCACGATATGTTCAAGATACGACGGATGCTTCGTAGATGGAAAGCATTCAGCTTCCGTTCGTGTCTTGCGTGGGTGGTCCAGGTTTCACTGCCGTATAGTAAAGCATTTAGTACGCACGCGCTGTATACCATCATCTTTGTCTTTACAGTCAGCTTGCGGTTACCCCAAACACGAGAGTTCAATCGAGACAGAATGACAGCTGCTCTGCCAATCCGCTTATCAATCTCCGTCTCTAGAGAGAGGTTATCCGCAATGGTGAACCAAGATATGTGAAATGATGTACTGGTTCAAGCTGACAGTTTCCAACAGTGATGAGTGGTGGCGATACAGTCCCTTGACCAAGGACTTTGGTCTTGCTCATGCTGATTGTTAGACCGAAGTCTTTGCATGCCGACGAAAAACAGTCCATTAGCGACTGTAGGTTCTCTTGGGAGTGAGCAATAAAGGCTGCATCGTCGGCAAACAACTGGTCACGGATTATCACATCCCGTACTTTGGTTTGTGCTCTCAACCGGTTCAGGTTGAAAAGCTTGCCATCATTTCGCGTGCGTATGTAAATGCCTTCTGTTCTCGTCCTAAAAGCGTGCTTCAGAAGCAGAGCAAAGAAAATGCCGAACAGTGTGGGAGCAAGAACACACCCTTGTTTGACGCCTCGGCGAATTTCAAATGCTTCTGAACTGCAACCGTTAAAATGGACTGAGCCTTTCATGCCTGAGTGGAAAATGACGAGTCGAGCAGCTTGGGGGGCAGCCTATCAGATCAAGCATTTTGAAATGACCCTCCCTGCTGACGTAGTCGAATGCCTTAGTTAAATCAATAAAAACAGCGTATAATGGCATACGCTGTTCCCGACACTTTTCTTGAAGTTGTCTCAGGGAGAAGATCATGTCAACGGTTGATCTTCCCATGCGGAGCCATATTGAGATTCGGAGTAAATTCTATCAGCTAAAACTTGCAGCCGGATCTGTAAGACTTTAGCAAACAATTTGCCTACAACATTCAGAAGGGAGATTCCTCTGTAATTGTTGCAGTCGCCTCTGTCACCCTTATTCTTAAATAGCGTGATGATCTTTGTGTCTCGCATCTCTTGTGGGACACCCCCTCCTGCCAGCACTAAAGAAGCAAATGGTGAAGAGGCTGTAATAATGCTGCTCTACCGCATTTGATGAGCTCAGGTGGAATTCCGTCGTCACCAGGGGCCTTCCCATTCGCTAAGCGGTCGATTGCCTTATTGAGCTCATCAAGAGTAGGAGGGGTATCTAGATGTTCAATGGTCGGCAACCGTTCGACATTTTCAAGTGCATGCGGTAGAACCGTACTGTCCCTAGAGTAGAGAGAGGAGAAGTGCTCTACCATCTTTCCATCTGTTGAGTTTTGTCGACAATCGGCTTACCAGATAAAGACTTAATGGGAGCCGTTTTAAGTTTGTTTGGGCCAATGGCTCTCTTGATCCCATCATACATACCGTGAAAATTTCCGGTATCCGCAGCATTTTGGATATTGAGGCTAACTTCAGTCCAATAGTCGTTTGCACATCGCCTTGCAGTCTGTTGGACCTTATTTCTAGCTGCTCTTAGAAGACGTAAGTTTTCATCTGTTGGCATACCTTTGAAACTCAAGAACGCTGAGCGTTTCTCATCCAGCACAGCAGTCATCTCAGAAGCGTTTGCTTCGAACCAGTCGCTCGTTCGAGCTTTCTTCGGACCGAACGTGGAAAGCGCGACTCGGTATATGCTGCTTTTTATCAATTCCCAGTTTTCTGAAGCAGATTCAAGTGGGGTTGTCTTGTTGAACTCGTCTGTGAAGGCTTTTGCGAATTTCGCAGTTAGATTAGGTTCGCACATGCGAGTGACGTCTATCCTAGGCTTAGCAGACAATTTGGTGCGGTGAAATCTCGTGTGGGGAAGCTTCAGTTTTGCACAGACCAGTGAATGATCAGTTTCGCAGTCTGCGCTTTGATATGATCTGGTGAGCAGCACGCTTCCTATATTAGTTCGCTTACCAAGAATAAGATCAAGCTGATGCCAATGCTTAGAGCGAGGATGTTTCCAAGAGACTTTATGCTGTGGTTTTGTTCGAAAGAAAGTGTTACTGACACAAAGATTGAACTGTGTGCACAATTCAAAAAGGCGTTGCCCATTTTCATTGGTTTTACCTACACCGAACCTTCCGAGACAGTTTTGCCAAGACTCGTAATCTGCGCCAACTCTGGCATTGAAATCACCCAATACCACTACACAGTTTTTCTGTGGCACGTTTTTCAGGACGGCTGTGAGGTTATGATAAAAAGCGTCTTTTTCAGCAGGCGTCGCAGAGAGCGTCGGTGCATAAACGTTGACCAACGTAATGGTACCAGTAATGCACCTCAGATTTAGAGTCCAAATCCGTTCGCTCCCGCTGCTGCTCGGTTCTGTTGCTTTTAATATGTCGTTTCGCACGGCAAACCCAACTCCATGCAGTCGAGGCTCATCGGAACCTCTTTCTTTCCAAAAGAATGTGTAATCACTTTCTGTTAGCTTACCCGTGTCTGGTAAGCGCGTCTCTTGTAGGGCAACCACGTCGACATTCAGCCTCTTTAGCTCGTTTTTTATCACGGCGGACTTTCTAACGCCTCTGATATTCGAGACGTCGTCATGAAATCCTGGAAGCATGGACCGGACGTTACAGGTTCCAAGTTTCAGAACTGACATTTGTTGTTTGGTATTTCGATTCGCTGGTGCGGAAAAATACAGTCTGCTTGTCGGTTGATTCCTAATCCCCATGCATCCAATGAGGATAGCAGACCGTGGCGAGACGGCACCTTATTGACTGGGGTCTGCCCAGCTTAAGGCTGGCGGTAGCCGTCCAATGAGACCTGGAAGTCTCTCCCACCGTCGAAAGCAGCCCCAGGCGCTTAGCTCTGCGCCAGTCGAGCCATAGCTTTTAACCGGTATCTGCTGCTTCCCGTGTTATTTTCCGTAGAAGCGGAATGGAGTGTCCTCTACATTGGTGCGTTGTGATGTACGCCAGGGCAGTTCAATATGGAGAACTAGCTGTTGCCCATGCAGCAAGTGCTCCCTCTCCACGGCACCACTGGAACCAAAGGAACAGCAAGGCTGATACGTTCGGACAACGATGCCGTTGCAGGAGCTGGCAGGACGAAGATGAACAAACTTCGGACTGCCTAACGGGACTCCGGCTCCGGATTTTTCCTCGAGGTTGACTCCTGAAGCCTTTTCCATAAATGGATGTAGCCACAAGGCAGTGGAGGTTTGAGATAAGGGTTATCCTTCCCCTAGGTGGGCCGCCTTCATGGACTAACGAGCTTCACCTGCCCGAAGCATGCTGGTTTTAAGGCGCCAGTCAGTCGCCTTCGCCCTTTCTCCTGTCAGTAGAAGCAGTTCCGCTGGGTCACACAGGACCACGCGTGCAGGCCAGGAGCTGGACTTGGTTGTCAGAGGCTATATGATACGCGGGCCATTGGAGCATTTTTGGAATTGGGAGCTTATCCCCAAAACCGCCACGGCCGTGACAACCTTGGAACCAGTCTAAAAAGCATATAGCTTGACAAAAACCACAGAATAATATGGGAATTACGAATAACATATGTATAAAAAACGGGATTTTTTTGCTTACTGAGCAGTTCAGGAATCAAGTAAAAATCCATTGGACAGAAACTGGTTTCAAAGTTCAAAGCTTTTATGGTGTAAAATTTATGGGTTCAAAGTTTGGATTGGTCAACATGAATTTGTCCAAATTCGATTTGAATATATCCAAGTAGGGTGAATGTGCAACATTACAAGGTAGGTAGTTCCAGGTAAAACATACACGTATAGAATAAAAGTACCTTCGACAGTTTAGTCTCGAGTCGGGAATATGTACTGTATAGTCGTGACTCCGGCTGGTTCTGGTGGTAGTCGCGTGAATAGTTGATTTAGGGGATGGTTGGGGGTATGCAGTATATTGAACATAAGTATCAAATCACCTCTAAGACGGCGGTAGCGAAAGTCGAATAGATTGAGACTTGCAATACGATCTTCGTATTGTTTGTGCTTCAAACCGCGTACGAGCTTGGTAGTCCGATGATATATTCCCTGCAAGAGGCTGATGTCCTTCTGACCAAGCCTGAACCGCATACTCCATGGTTGGCCTCAAGTACGTATTAATTATTTGATGAACGGTGTGCTTAGTGAAACTCCCGAACACGCGTTTTAGCAGTAGCAGTACTCGCGACGTCTTTTCATAGACAGCTGTGGCGTTATGCGACGGTTTCAATGTGCTGCTCACCCACACACCCAAGTCCTTCTCCTTGTCAGTGCTTTCAAGAATATGGGAACCAAGGGTGTAAGAGAACTCAAAATATCTTCCAACAGTCAATACCTTGCATTTGCTGAAATTGAAAGGTAGTTCATTTCTAACTGACCAGTTCTGTAAGGCATCAAGGTCCAGCTGAAGCTGTCTGCAATCTTCAGTTGTGCGTACTTGTGTCCACAGCTTGATGTCATCCGCAAATAACAAGATTTTGCTGCGAACAAGTTTCGGTAAGTCGTTTACATAGATCAGGAAAAGAATTGGTCCAAGCACTGATCCCTGCGGCACCCCACTCGTTACTGCAATGGGTCGTGATAAAGCACCGTCAACCCTTACTCGAATGACACGGTCGCGGAGATAATCCTCAAACCAGGCTAGTAATGAACCCTTGATGCCACATTGCTCCATTTTTTGTAGTAACAGACTGTGGTTGACACGATCGAATGCTTTGGACATATCAAGATAACACGCGTGTATGGTGAGACCTTTGTCTACAGCTTGTGTCCAGTCATCGAGGGAGAGCAGAAGGTTTGAAAGGCAAGAGTGTCTTTTTCTGAAGCCGTGTTGTTCAACTGCGAGCAAGCAATTGTCTTCCAGATGTTTTGTGACGCTGTTTGCAACGAGGCGCTCCATTACTTTAGATATCACCGGTAGTAGTGTTACTGGTCTATAGTTGGATACTTCGGAACGGTTTCCTCCTTTGTAGATTGGGGTAATGATGCCATTCTTCCAATCACATGGAACGAAACTTTGGGTTAAAGAGAGATTAAACAAGTAGGTCAGGGTCGTACACAAAGTAGAAGCACAGTTTTTGAGGATCAGCGGGGTAATTTCGTCAGCTCCGGGAGATTTTTTCGTGTTGAGATTTAGCAATGTTCGGAGGACACTGTCCGGGGTAATAGTTAGTTCTTGTAAAACATTTTCAGGTGAAGGTGACGGGAGTTAAGGGGCAGGTAACGGTGTTTCGTGGGCTGAAGACAGTAGAGAAGAAATGGGCTAGAACTTCGGCAGATTCCGATGCTGTGGTTGTTGTTCCATCACGCGTCTTTAAAGCAGCAACCCCTGGTTTCACCCTAGACCGGTTATTTATGATCTGATAGAGAATTTTTGGGTTTGATTCCATTTTGTCGAGTAAATGTTTTTGATAAATCAATTTGTCGTCAACAACAAGTTTGTTTACCTTATTTCTCAGCAAACGGAATGTTTCCCAACTTTCAGCAGTGCTATCAAGTCGGTGAGCCCGCCATGCAGCATTTCGCATAGTCAACCATTTCCGTGTTCGGCTTCTCAGTTTAAACGTGTATCCCCTTTTCCGCACCTTCGGAACAAGATGAGAGTGCACTTCAACTGCAAATTTAATTTCGTTTGCCATCCATTGCCACTGACCTTGTACGCTGTCGGACTCGAGACCAGGGTCTGTGACATTCTTCAGAGTAGTATTAAGTTGTGAAAAGTCAATTTTCCTAATCAACTTGCTGGTGTCACTTGTTCTGATTGCCTGACAAATATAATCAAACGTGATAACTAAGTGGTCACTGAGTCCCATAGGAGCTTCATAAGCGAGACTTTCAATCACGTACTCTTCGTTTGTCAGTATCAAGTCCAAGATAGACGGCGTATCACTACCCCGAAATCGGGTATTGTCAAAAATATGGTTGTAAAGTGGAATGTCCTCCAGCAACTGTTGAAATAAAGCATTCAAGGAGTTTTCTGGATAGACTGAATTTCCCTTATAGTTCGGCAAATTGAAATCTCCGATCAGAAGAAGTCTGCCGCCGTATCTGGTAGCCGCTAAGCGTATGTTTGCAATTAATGCTGAATTGTAGGCTTCATCGGCGGAGGGCGAGCGGTAAATCACGCCCACTGTACATTTTTCTTTTTCTGCTGTTACATTCAGGGAACACCACAGTGTGTCTTGTAGTTGTAAGTCTTCATCAGTGATCTCTTGGCATGACAAACTCTGAACGTGATATAGAGCAACACCGCCTCCTCGAGCCAGGCGATCGCGACGAAGTAGAGACATACCCTCAATGACTACTTCGTTGTCTGTTAAAGTTGGATGGAACCATGTCTCAGTTACGGCAATCACGTCTGGTGAGTGTGTGGTAGTTAGTTCAGTCAATTCGTGTAATTTATTTGTCAAGCATTGGGCATTCGTATACAAAAATTTGACAACCGATGTTGACAGCAAAGACGGTTCGTGAGACAGAAATATCGGAACGGCTCGGTCGGAATCAACAGGAAAGTAATTTACTTCGCCGACTCGGATAGAGTCGGCTGAATTCCGTTTTTTTTACCAGGTTTGGATTTTTCATTCTGCACAGTATTTAGACAGTCGGGATCATCCGGGTTGTCATTAGTTTCGAGGCGTCTAGGAATTATTTTAATCTCTCGGGGCAATTTGTAACGAAATTGCTTCCAGTGTTTAAGAACGGTATCAGCCATACTGTCTGTCAGCAGTGTCAGTTTAAGGGGGCGCGGAGCGTTACCCTCGTATTTCGGGGATGTCGGGATCCGAAAAGTATCGATAACAGCAGTATTGTTCGTTTGGATAGTATCGCTAATAAATTTCCATTGTAGTATATCGTGTTTCGAGTTGCACTTTGCGTCTGAACTGGCAGCAGCTTCAGGAACGTTCAGGATTATAAGACTACGTCTGTCACGCTCGTTTACTTTCCCGGTGTTCCTGTTTAGTGCCGATTTTACCCGTTCTGACCAGGGTATGTCAACAAAGATACGTGGCGTGTTTTGGTTGGGATAGTAAGATCAGGATCCAAATGCTCATGATACATTCTTCCACTGATTCAAGTGCACGCTGATCCTGATCTTACTGTCCCTACGTGATGAGTGCAAACAGCACAAAACCGGTCGTGGTGTGTGATGGAAATGCATTTCATTGATCATTTATTACAAAGGTAGGTTTCCTTTTGAATTCTGTTGATTACGGTTAAGGAATCATTCACATTTAACAAATAAATTGGGAATTGATAGATGAGTGCCGACCCAATTCGTTTTACGCATGAAAATGTTTCGCGTGGAAACAGGAGCAGATAGAATCATCATTCAAATTCAAATTCAAAGTTCAATGTAATTCAAGGTTTTAATGGTCCAAAAAGTAAATACTTTACAGTAACCACAGATTAAAAATATAGGGAATTCATAAAACAACACAAATGTTTTATACACATGGAAAGTCAGCACGTGTATTCAGGTGCAAGGTTGGGTTTGGTCAACATATACTTGTCAAGTTCAGCCTTGAACATGTTCAGGCTTGTTGCGCAAATGATATGTGGGGGCAGGGAGTTCCATAGAAAACAGACTCTGACAGCAAAGAAAAACCTTCGACAATTTGATCTGGAGTGTGGAATAATTAACTTGTAGCCATGCGATCTGCTACCACGTGCTTCTTGCCGATTGAAACAGGTGTTCAAGTGGGTGATCCACTGTATGCAGAATGTTGAAAAGCAGGATCAAGTCACCCCTGAGACGACGGTACGAAAAGTCAAAGAGGTTGAGTGTTGCAATCCGCTCCTCGTAAAGTCTGTTGTATAGCCCGGTCACCAGTTTTGTAGCGCGGTGGTATACCCGTTGCAGCAAGGTCATGTATTTTCTAACCATGGGGACCATGCTTGAACAGCATACTCCATTGTTGGTCTGATATAGGTGTTAATTATACGTGGGAGTATCTGCTTTGAGAAACGACCAAAGATCCTTCTGAGCCAATAGTTCGATTAAATCGCCACCTGAATTCTCCTCATACGGATGATCCTCGCCTTCTAAGAATAACGCTGCAATCTGCGGAGGACGTGGAAAACGTACTCTTAAATGCTTACATTCTAGGAGGTGTTCCAGAGACTAAATGTCGTATCCATGCAGACCTACCATGGTGGGAGCGAAAGTCGTCGCAGAAATCTCGTGAAGAACGTAATCCCAGAAGTATTGTAATTCTTGGTGTTCCGGAAGATGCTGCTGACGTACCTTCTCAAGAAAAGTCTGAGCACGACCACAAACAGTGGAAATATCTAGCCGAAACAATTGGTATTAAAAATACCGTACTTGTGGATGCTTTTAGGATACCGCGATCTGCCAACTATAAAGGGCAAGGTCCTAGCCCTTTAAGGCTAACCTTCTTCACAACCGAAATGACTGATACTATCAAAAGTGAATGGAAAGCTAATAGAAAAAACCTACCCCCAAACGTAAAGTTAAGCTTGCCCAGGATCAAAACCGAAATTCAGCAAACGGATAGTACTGATCAACCTACGCCAAGTGCCACAGTTCAATTGGAACCTCATGCGCCACTTCAAAAAAACGTGAGCATTCCGACTCTGACAGAGTCGGACCCCCAATAACCTCTCGTGATATGAACACTACAAACTTTATTGATTGTTTATATACAAACACACAAAGTCTCTCTAGCGAACTGCTAAACCAAACAGCTTACACCCCGTCATTACTCATAAAAAACACAATTAAGTGCATCTATACGAACGCAAACAGCCTGATCAATAAGCTGCACGAACTCTCCGCGATTTGTGATGAAACGAACCCAGACATAGTTGCCATAACAGAAACGTGGTTCACTACCTCGTTTTCTGATCTAGAACTCTCTTTACCAAGCATGACTTTATTTCGACGTGACCGTTTGAGTGATGGCGGAGGAGCAGCACTCTACTGCAAACAATCAATTATTTGCAGAGTTATGAATGACCAAAATCTGGATATACCCGACACGCTTTGGTGTTCTATAACTCTTACTTCTGGTGACCAGTGCGTTATTGGAGTGATTTACCGTTCTCCAACCGCTAACCTCGACCTGAACAATAAACTGATTACTGCTTTGCAATATGTAACAACGCGATATAACACTCAAATTTTGATAATGGGAGACTTCAACCTTCCTCAGCTATATAACCGTGATGATCATCCACCAGAGACATTTGAACACGAACTTCGAGCAGTCTTGTATTACACACCCCTCTATAACCACGTTAAAGGATTTACTCGTATGAGGGGAGCTGACAGGCCGTCTACCTTGGACTTGATACTTACATCTGATCCTACCGCTGTAGAAACTATCATCTATAACCCGCCGATCGGACGGAGCGACCACGTTGTCCTAGAATTCTACTACGTTTGTAGTGCTAGGCGCAAATTTGACGGAATGAAATGCTTCAGAAAGGTAAACTACCGTACCCTTTGTGCAGAGCTTCAAAGCATTAGTCTCATACAGTTGGATTGCTCCGATTCAGACAGTCATTGGCGCTCTCTCCTACAACACCTGAAACTTATATTAGAGAAACATTCAAACCTCGTCCCGAAGAAAAATCCTCGACGTAACAAATTTAAGCTACGTAGCAGGACCAAAATGTGGATGAAACAAAGGGCAATAGCGTGGGAGTTTGACAAGGCTACCAACACAGCTGATTCTTGGGCACAATTTACACGACTGAGAAACAAAGTTATCAGCTTAATTCGAGATGATAAACAAGAGTTCCAATCGAAATTGATTACTCAGATGCACCAGAATCCGAAGCTCTTGTATAGACTTGTAAACGATAGAACAAATATTAAACCAGTAGTCTTTGCCCTGAAAACTTCGTCCGGCTTCACAGAATCCGTTGAACAAACCGCTGATTTGTTAGCAGACTTTTATGCTGGAGTATTTGCACCGAAATCCGCAGAGCACGAACAGGAACCAAGCATTCGATATGATCGTTCCACTCTGAGTGAAATAATAATTACTCCGATGGTGGTTGCGCAGCACTTAAGAAAGTTAAACGCAAAGAAATCTCCGGGACCAGACGAAATTTCACCGAAGCTCCTCAAAAGCTGTCATGCGCAGCTCTCGGGACCTGTATCTCGTCTGTTTAGCGAATTGCTTCAAGTCGGAATGGTACCAATTGATTGGAAGCTGGGAATAATTACACCAATTTACAAAAGTGGATGTCGTTCTGAAGTAAAAAATTACAGGCCTGTGACATTGCTGTCTTCGGTTTCGAAGGTTTTTGAGCGCATAATCACTGCAGAAGTAGTGCGCCACCTGGAAACGAACGGACTCTTGACAATTGCCCAGCACGGATTTCGCAGAAACCGCTCTTGTCTAACTAATTTGCTGACATGTTTGGACGACTGGACTAGTGTAGTGGACGCCGGAGGCAGTATTCATGCATGCTACTTAGACATTTCTAAAGCTTTTGACAGAGTTGATCACAACTTACTGCTGAACACGCTAAAGAAACACGGTATTGCTGGAGGACTGTACGACTTGCTGCGAGACTATCTCAGCAAAAGACATATACGGGTTCGAGTTGACGGTATACTATCGAAGGAAATCGACGTCACTAGCGGTGTTCCACAGGGATCCTTGCTCGGACCGATACTGTTTCTGATCTACATGAATGACCTGCCAACACCACGCGGCAGTAAGATGGTTCTGTTCGCAGATGACATAAAAATATGGAAAAAAATCAGCACTGCCGAGGATTGCCGTGTGCTTCAAAGTGACTTGGATGCTGTGCAAATGTGGTTATCTGAAAATAACCTACCGCTAAACATGCAGAAGTCTCAAATCATGCACATTGGTCGTGTGCTAAGCTTTTCTCATTCATACAAGCTTGGCAACATTATCCTGGAGTACACCAAACAAGAAAAAGACCTGGGTGTCTGGATTTGCGGTAGCCTGAAAAATGGTCTACAATGCGAAGCCGTTTACAAACGCGCGTCTCGGATGCTCGGTGTGTTAAGGCGGATATTCGGACGTTTTTCCCAGAGATGTTTTTTCTCTGATGATGAACACGTTCATACACACGCTTACTGATTACGCTTCACAAGCCTGGACTCCATGGCTTCAAAAAGACATTTCACTATTGGATCGCATACACCACAGAGCCTCAAAGCTGGTCATTGGGCCCGAAAACCTACCATTCGCTGACCGGCTAAGTAAACTGAAGCTGACGACGTTTGCACAAAGGAGACTGCGAGCCGACCTCCTCCTCACATTCAAAATCCTTAACAGTGTTTCCCCCCCTTTGGATATACTATTTCACCGACGAACATCCAGCAACAACCGCGGTCACAACTGCAAGTTGGAAATACCCCACTCCAATCAGAACTGTCGCAGGTATTTTTATTCTGTTCGTATTTGTTTCGCTTGGAATTCCCTGCCAGCCGATTTGGTAAGCTCAAACACTTTTTCTATATTTAAATTAAAACTAGACGATTTCCTGAGAGCCAATCCAAAATATGCCCCGAACTATTTATAATCTATCGTTACCAGAATTATTTTGATTTTGACATTTTTCTATACACATATACACTTGTACCTATAGTTCAACTGCATGGTTATTGTAAAGTAATTGCTTTTTCAACCATAAAATCTTGAATCTTGAATCTTGAGCAATGCTAAGATTTGGCAGGACTTTTTGTATACAACAGAACAGTGCCGTGAAGACTTCAGGTTACTGCTAATCCACACGCCAAGGTCTTTCTCTTCAGTAACCCATGAAAGTTGCTGAGATCCCAGAGAGTATGTGAATTCGAATGATTTAACGACGTTCAACATTTTACATTTTTGGATGTTGAATGGTAAGCAGTTCCGCAAGGACAAATTGTTAAGTGCTTCGAGATCTTTTTGGAGAATTTGGCAATCTTCTATGGTGCGTATGCTAGTCCAGACTTTGATGTCATCCGCAAATAAAATGATTTTTCTGCGTACGATTTCAGGTATATCATTCGCGTACACGAGGAAGAGTATTAGCCCCAAGACTGAGCCTTGAGGTACGCCACTTGTAACTTCTACTTGAATATTATGCAATTCATTGAAGCTGTCAAACGACACAAAGTTGTTAAAGGCGTGAAGGAAAACAGTTGGCATCAGCTCGTGAATAATTCTAATCAAATTGGTAAAGGAGGCAGACACATTTGAGATGTAATGTGTAATAATTTGATTCACTTATAAGTCAATCTACGAAGCTACGGAGAGCATTCTGGAGGATATCCTCGATCGCAAAGTTGAACAAGAATGGGGACAGTGGACAGCCCTGGCGCGCGCCACTGGTTGTGGGGAACGCCGGCGATAGGCTGCCGTAGGCCCTGACCATCCCTGAAGAATGAGGATAGAGCTCCTTCAAGATGGCGACATACTTAGGAGGGATGCCACTCCAGAGCAAGCAGTTCCAAAGATTAGTTCTGTCCACCGAGTCGAACGCGGCCCGGATGTCCAGAATAGCTACGGTGGTTGGTCGCCGGTATAGGTGTCTGTGCTTTAATAACTGTCGCAGGACAAAAACCTGATCCACGCATCCTCGCCCCGGGCGGAATCCAGGCTGTTCCTCACGAATGGGCGACAGGCGACGAAGGAGGATGGAAACCAGGAGTTTAGACGCGACAGGAGTCAGGGATATCCAACGATGATTGGAACACAGATTACGTGCGCCCTTCTTAAAGATTGGGATAACCGTCGATTCACCCCATGACGGCGGGACCCGCTCTTCAGCCCATACTTTCGTAAACAAATCACGTAACTCCGCTGCCACAAGATCACCTCCCTCCTTAAACAAAATCGGGTGGAGGTCGTCGGGACCAGGTGACTTGTGGCGCTTCAGTGCTCAAATTACCTCTCTCACCTCCTGGAGATCAGGAGCGGCTAAGGAAACGGGCCAAGGCGTGCACATCGGTGTGTCAGGCGGCGAGGTCGGAGGAGGTGGCTGGCTGAACTGAGCACTAAAGTGCTCAGCCCATCGTTCTAAGCGTCTACTAAGATTGGTGATCGGCGAGCCGTTGGTTTCGCAAATAGTCTCGCTCACTGTATTCAGTTTCGAACCAGTAGCTCTAATTAACTGAAACAATTTGAGAGTATTGCCCGATGCGGCTGCAACCTCCAACTCACAAGCACGTTGCGTCCACCAGAACTGGCCGCCATTCCTTAAGCTGGCCTTTAAGCGGGTATTCAATTCTCTCCGGGCATGGTTGTGTTCAGTGCCGGTGGGTAAAGTTCGACGGTGATCGATTAAAGCAAGTGACTGAGCCGAGATCCAAGAGCGTGGCAAAGCGCGGGTGGGTTGATAGCTTTCAGAAGTAGCGCAGGACAGTGCTGTCCGAACGACGTTCCAGTGCTGCTCCACATCAGACGGGGGTGCTTCTGCTAGCTCCTCGGTCAATGCGTGATGGAACTTGGTTCTGACAGCGGGGAGCATCAAAGAGGCGGTGTCTACATGAGTTCGTCTTGCGCGTGCCTTACCCCCAAATTGGAAGTTGACTGTCGCACAGACTAGCGCATGGTCTGAGTCCACACTGGTGGTCCAGTATGAACGACAATCCTTGATGCTACCACGCCACCTGTAGCTAATAGCAATGTGGTCAATTTGAGACCAGACGTGCTGTGATGGTGAGCGCCATGTGGCCATTCGACGCTGGGAACGCCGAAATGTCGTACTGGAGAGATAGAGGCGGTGATCGCCACAGAATGTGAGCAATCGTTCTCCTTTATCTGAACGCCCGCCATCCAGCCCATACTGACCTCCAAGGCGGCGCTCGTATTCAGACAGGCGACTAACGCGAGCGTTGAGATCTGCTGCCATGATTACGACATCTGTCCTGCGTGCCTTACGAAACAAACTACGCAACTTCTCATAGAAGTTGTCCTTACTGAGATCCCCACTACAGTCCGTTGGAGCGTAGGCAGAAATCACAAACAAATCCCTCCGCGTTTCGCACCGCCTGCTCACCCGACAGTGGCCACGAAATCGTGCACCGCACAGTCTGCTGTCAACGGGAATCCACTCTAAGAGTGATTGCTCAGCACGGGAGCTGGGCGCGATACCGACGCCAGCCAATCCGGCAGAGGAAGCATTCGGGTCACTAGAGAGGCGCAGGTGGAATCTGCTGTCTGGTTCAGCTGGTGAGACCAACTGACAGACTTCGCTTGTATCACGGAGACGGGTTTCCGACAAGCAGCAGATATCAATGCCTAACGTCTCGAGCGTTCGTGCAAGGCCGGCCTGTTGTCCCGGTTGTAGCAAGGTCCGAACGTTAAACGAAGCTAACCTAAATGAAACCCGCGGGCGCAGAAGTGTTGCAGCAATCGACGGCTGTCTAAACGGCATGAGTCGTACATCAGGTAGGGAGAGCGAATCTGGGATGGTAACATGGTAACATGGTAACACGTATCATATACTTTGTGTTTAATTTGTTTTCTCATTTAAAAAACAATATTCATTGTAAAACAGGCATACCTGTTTGTGGAATACAAAGTATTCGCGGTTACGTATTTTGACTATTGCATCGATTGGTACGTCACAGGTGTCTTCCGGCTCTTTGTTTGTTGGACTCGTTGGTGTGGTTACGCTTGGTTCTGTAATGGACAACAAAATTTCCACCCGTAATTAATACTTGTTATCGAATGATGCGAAATACGAAAATCATTTTAAATAGAGGCTTGACTTCAGTTAGCTAAATCATGACATTCGTCTAGAAATTGAATGTTTTCCTATTATATTCAATATTGATTAATCTGAATTGTTCTCTAATACGAGAAATGTGATGGCCTCAAATTGTGATTTGACAATTTCCCACTTGACATTAAAGAAATCGTCTCACGGTCAATCTAACATATGTGTAATCTGCGTGCAACTCGCTTACTACACACTAACATGCATTCTATTTGGATCAAATTCTTTAAAACACTTATGAGTGAGTTCAGTGAGATTTACACTCATTGAAACATTGCATCGCAGATTCAAAAACAATTAAACGAATCCCTTTACTTTCTTTCTTGAAAGTCTTGAAGATTGTTTCAGATAGCGCTCGATACGCTTATAACTGACCAATATATTATTGTGTTCACGCACCCACATTTGCTAATCACAACCGGTTTCTCGTTGATTGCGTTCACCCGTGGAGATATTTGGATTAGGTACAGTGAAACTTTAAACAGCGGCGAAGTGGTAAAAAAGTTATCTTTAAATTTTACTCTTGAATACGGATTTTACAAAAAACACGCTGTTCCGATATTGAATCACAACGTGATTTCTTTACTGCTTCCTTATCACAATATCGCATCAAATATGTTAACCGCATTACCGCTGTTTCAATGCTCACTAAATCAAATCTTTTTGTTTCCATCTAATGAAGACAAACAGTTAAAAATAGTCTGCGGATTGTATATGCCGGGATGTTAGGATGTGTGGTAGGATTCTCTGAAATAAATATTTTAAACGAACTAACTTTAATGAACAATAAATCTTGAAGTAGTTGCTAAAACAGAAAAGCAGAATCAACAGATAGTTAAATATTCCACTTAATGAATTTAAGGCAAATTAGCAAGTCAACGGATTTGATTAGATCACAGATTTTATATATTTTGGAATCTAAAAAACTGCGACAGATTCTTGGTTATTTACCGCCATATGAGTTGAAAGTGGCGATAGTTTTCCAAGAAAACTCGGGTGCATCTATCAGCACCAAAGGTTTTATGTACCCGAATATTTGGCTATCGGTTTGAGCCATTTCTGATTCGAATTTTATGAAGATCCATATTCAAAACGTTTTCTCTAGATTTTAGAAATTTGTTGCGAAAAGCGCATCCATATTCTCACTTACGTTTGTAAATATTTGATCAAGAAGAAATGATTCCCAATCACATTAAATATATCCGTATTGTTATACATAAATACTCATATCTTGATACATACGTGCAGTCAGATCGTTTTGCAAAAGTTCTAACTTCCAAATTAATGTGTAGCAACAGTTTCGGGGAGCATATTCCAAAGAATGCATATACTGAGTCAAATTATCGGTTTTTAATGAAGCTGCATGGGTACGTGTGCCGCATAATTAGTCAATGGTTTGGAGCATCTACGGTTTTGTACATGAGAAGCATATCACACGGAATAAGGTATGCATTTGTAGGTCATTATTGGATAAAGATGGCACGGCCAACATGTTCATTCACATATTCCCGCACATGCGGTTTAATGGAAATATATGCACATGGAATTAAAAAATCAGATTAGGAAGTCTCAAACGTTGCGTGCAATTCGTTAAGAAAAGCCAAAGGAACTCAACATGGTGTGGTGCCCGAATTAATCCGGTAACACGAAATCGCGTGAGAAATTAAATCGAAATGCCATCCGCTGCACGCACGTTTGGTTTACCACCTGTGATTAGATAATTTCTAAATCATTAAGCTGTTTGTGTGTGACATTGTCATGTGGGTAATAAACACGAGACCAAATGACGTGTTTGTGAATTGTGTGGGATTATGGTCAACGTGTTGTTCTCGGGGTGTGAATCCTATCGCACTAGACGGCAGGACAGGAAACGGGGTTGACGCGATTAATGCCTGATCGCTTGTCCTTTAGGTTTTGGCCAGCAATGTCATGACTGTGACGTGACTCGACCTAGGATCATCTGATATAATAACCCCCTTTACGATATTACCCGCATCCTTTCATTTTGGAGATAAACCCAAGTCCTGTGTGATCAACACGAGTATGATTGCGGAAATGTTTCAGCCGAAACCGCAGCAGCATCACATGTTGCTTTGAATAAGCTTTTAATCTAGTAACGCTGTTTGGGCGCCAACAATGAATACTGTGCACTTAAGTTAACGTATTTTATTTTATTGCAGATTTCATTGGTTAATCACTTAGTCATCAATGAGCTAGTTCGTGATATGCGGTGAATGTGTGTGCTCCATTGCGAGGCCGAACTTCCTCATTACACCATCCTATGGTTATTGTTAAGCAAAATGCTTTTTAGACCATTACAACTTTGAATCACTTTGAATCACTTTGAATTATAATTATTTTTTTATTTTTAACTGCATCACTTACGTGTTGGATACGTGATTGGATATCCCATCGTAGTAAAGGCCCGGTTGGGTGTAGTACGAGGACCTAAAATTAGAAAGCTCTTGTAATTAACGTAGCTATATTACACACGATTATTAAGCGAAAACGTTCGACTAAAATGTTCCACAATTGGTGTTTTTCATCAAACCTGATGACATGGTCATCAATATTATCTTACCCATTGGATGAAACTCAAACTTAGTAGGTTTATAATCCTAAATATATGTCAAGTCTTTTGTGTCCTTCGTAAGCAACACCCGGAGCCATCTGGTAGACGCATATTTTTGTGCTCTGATACATTTGAACATTAATCGTCACTCGCTGATTCTATCTGGTTCATTCTTACGCCATTGGATTTCGCTTGAAGAGATCTATTGGACTCAATCATTTTTAGTGACCAGTGATCAATTTTTCTGAGGTTCCTATTTTCCACATAACCGTGAAAATTTTGTTGTCGCTGTTTTGACTTGCTCAGAACCGCGTGCGTTCAGAAGATCTTCTGTTGAATTCAACTATTTTGATTAACTGAAAATTCGTTTTAACGAATAAAGTTTTCTTCTTCTTCTTCTTCTTCTTCTTCTTCTTCTTCAACAAGCCGTGTTTCCTTTGTGTGAGATCAAATCTGCGGTCACTACGACCGTTTCACTCGCAAAGTTTTACATCAAATACGTTGCGATACGTTTCCAAGCGAACCTCGTAAATTTAATCTCTCAAAAGTAAATCGATCGATACGCGTATAGATGTTTTCGTGAAACTTATCTAAACGCAATCGATTGGAATATGTTTGGGACCGATCGTGTATTCATAATGCAAAGGAATTTTTAGTTAGAGTAGTTTTTGGGTAACGTTTCACTTCTGACACAGAAGCTTCGTCAGACCAAGGGTGATAGTCAGGACAGGGAACATGATTAAGTAGCAGTCAACCCACCACCACTTATTTGACGTCACCGCTAACCAGCCTATAGTACGCCTACAGTGTGTCACGTCTCGTGGGAATGACCAGGATCAGTGGCCGATTTGTTCTTTTTAAACTGTTACTTGCTGTGTACATGTTGACAGACTAAATATTACATATATGATGATACTCCGTCGTATAAGAGAAAAGGTAATTTAAACAATTGGGAAAATCTGACCAACGCAGTATGGTTCTTCTTGGTGTTTTCGAAAACAATAACACTGCTTCGGGAAGTGAAATAAAGCACCACGATTACAAACAGTTGCTCTAGGTTGCCAACAATATCGGAGCTCATGATTTAGTCGTGGTGGAAACGTTTAGAATATATTGGTCACCAAACTATAAGGGTGACGGGAAGAAGCCTCTAAAAAAATTTTTAACGAGAGGTATGATGGAATCAATTAGGGTTAACTGGAAAGAAAATCATAGAAACATCCCGTAGGATGTCAGAATCAGTGACCTCAGACTTTCTACACCGAAACCGCATAAGGAAACACGGTTTCTACAATCAGACGAGAGTCCGATCAGAAACACTGCGGTAATCCCAAAAAATGACCAATGTCCGACCTCCTACACTTGATGAGCTCAATAAGGCAATCGACCGCTTAGCGAAAGGGAAGGCCCCTGGTGACGACGAAATTCCACCTGAGCTCATCAAATGCGGTAGAGCAGCATTATTACAGCCTCTTCACCATTTGCTTCTTTAGTGCTGGCAGGAAGGGGGTGTCCCACAAGAGATGCGAGACACAAAGATCATCACGCTATTCAAGAATAAGGGTGACAGAGGCGACTGCAACAATTACAGAGGAATCTCCCTTCTGAATGTTGTAGGCAAATTGTTTGCTAAAGTCTTACAGATCCGGCTGCAAGTTTTAGCTGATAGAATTTACTCCGAAACTCAATATGGCTTCCGCATGGGAAGATCAACCGTTGACATGATCTTCTCCCTGAGACAACTTCAAGAAAAGTGTCGGGAACAGCGTCTGCCATTATACGCTGTTTTTATTGATTTAACTAAGGCATTCGACTACGTCAGCAGGGAGGGTCTTTACGAAATGCTTGATCGGATAGGCTGCCCCCCAAGGCTGTTCAAACTCGTTATTTCGTTCCACTCAGGCAATGAAGGCTCAGTCCATTTTAACGGTTGCAGTTCAGAAGCATTTGAAATTCGCCGAGGCGTCAAACAAGGGTGTGTTCTTGCTCCCACGCTGTTCGGCATTTTCTTTGCTCTGCTTCTGAAGCACGCTTTTAAGACGAGAACAGAAGGCATTTACATACGCACGCGAAGTGATGGCAAGCTTTTCAAACTGAACCGGTTGAGAGCACAAACCAAAGTACGGGATGTGATAATCCGTGACCTGTTGTTTGCCGACGATGCAGCCTTTATTGCTCACTCCCAAGAGAACCTACAGTCGCTAATGGACTGTTTTTCGTCGGCATGCAAAGACTTCGGTCTAACAATCAGCATGAGCAAGACCAAAGTCCTTGGTCAAGGGACTGTATCGCCACCACTCATCACTGTTGGAAACTGTCAGCTTGAACCAGTACATCATTTCACATATCTTGGTTCAACCATTGCGGATAACCTCTCGCTAGACGGAGATTGATAAGCGGATTGGCAGAGCAGCTGTCATTTTGTCCCGATTGAACTCTCGTGTTTGGGGTAACCGCAAGCTGACTGTAAAGACAAAGATGATGGTATACAGCGCGTGCGTACTAAATGCTTTACTATACGGCAGTGAAACCTGGACCACCCACGCAAGACACGAACGGAAGCTGAATGCTTTCCATCTACGAAGCATCCGTCGTATCTTGAACATATCGTGGATGGACAGAGTGACTAACGCTGAAGTGCTTTCAAAGCTGGTCTACAGAGCATGTTCACACCTATTACGTCAACGCCGCCTGCGGTGGCTTGGTCATGTCTATAGAATGGAAAATGGTCGTATTCCGAAACATCTACTCTACGGTGAGTTGCAATTAGGAAGTCGACCATTGGGCAGACCGCACTTGCGGTACAAAGATGTTTGCAAAAGAGATATGAAAGCTCTTGACATTCTCCCCGCAAGGTGGGAAGAAATTGCTCTTAACCGCTCACTTTGGAGGCATTGTGTAAAGCGTCGACCGCAAGCCGGGGAGGAGCAAATACAACTCCTGGCTGCTGAACGCAGATCACGCCGCCGGCGTGCAACTGATGCAATACAACAGAGTTCTGACTATCGTTGCAAGCACTGCGGGAGAGATTGTTACTACCGAATCGGACTGTTTAGTCATTCAAAAAGTTGCAAAACATGAAATTCATGCGATGTGATGTACATCCATGGTCGACATCGACCGACGGAGGCCAACAACAACAATATATATATATATATATAATCTGAAGATTTCTTTTGCTGAGTTTATTGCGTTTTCTGAATTCTTGGCAATAAGAATATAAAGTTGTTTGGTTCTGACATTGACAGTTCGAGCCTTCTGTCGTTGAACGATTAACCGGTAACTGGAGCTTAACGGAGATTCGGATATAATCTTAATTGTTTTAATTATTTGAAACAGGCAATCGCCAACACTGAAGCATTCATTAATTTGTTACTGATTTTGCTTCTGCATGAAGCGATGTGATTTCTGGAGCATAAAATAGAGACTTCACGATCGCTACCATCTAATTAATAGCTGTATCTTGCGCTCGAATTATATTCTGGACTATCAACCTTGGCAACATTGTCACATTTATCTTACCGTAAAGCGATTTAATTCTATAGATGTCTTCGTAGTCTAACTTTGGTTCGCCAGATTGTAGTCCGATGAAAAGGTTCATGATTGATTTGCTATTTCGTGAATGCGATAGTCCCAGACTGTGGCCAAGTTCATGCACTACCACCGGAAATAGACCAGTAGAATCTGAAATGGAAGGAATTTGCATGTTACGATTTCAATTTCGCATAATAGCACTTAATTAGATGTTTTCAACTTAAACGTGTCATTTGTAAATTTGCGTAACCCTAAAAATAGGCCAGATAATTAACGTGGTTATGGGGATTCGACATTTGACCACAAATCATTTAATAAATCGTTTACCGATATCATCTTGAAGTCTTCCCAAACTTTCAATCAGGTTACAATCTTTTAACTGATTCATGTCTCAAGGAGGCAATTTTAGCTGTCTCCGGTTGCTTACAAAACTCGAAACTAGCAGCAGAGATGACGTGCAAGAGAAGCGACTTGTGCGACAAACAAACCTTAAACAAAAATATTTGTACCATCATACTACCTCTCATTCACATTAGAAAACGCTCTCATAATATTTACCCCGTCATCTGGAAAATCGAAATATTTTGCCAACGTTCAAATAAATAGAGCTGAAATTTTTGCCCTTTTGACATGGATGATATTGTTTGTTTTATTCTGGTTAGATTTTTTGAAAACAAAAAATTCTTTTTAATAGGCGCTCTCAGAATATACCATTGACCATATACTTATGAACCTATTGTTTAAAATCGAAGCACTTTAACGGCACTTTAACGCCATAATAGTTGTATTTATTCATTAAGTATCTCGCTATTATACTCAATCAACAGAAGAAGAAAAATTGTCAAGATTAATTATGATTATGTGTTTTATCCTTGTGTTTGCTTGTAAGAACTCTTGCAATGTTGTCGAAATATCACTAAGCAGAAAGCTTAAGTACACCGGTAGTGTTGTGTAAGGGATGGGGATGTGAGCACCACAATACATTGGTCATAAGTTTTACATTTAGTCCGCGCCAATCAATACTTGCAGCCATCAACAGACGTCTATGTTAATTATGCGATGTTGTCCTTGATACTGTACACCATGGTGTTCATAATTTAGGATGATTAATTAAAAACCACAATGAAATTAAAGGAAATCCCGTTGTGTTGCCCTTTAATCCAACAAAATGTGTAACGTTGTGGTTTAACAACTCTTAGCACAATAATTATAAGTTTGGTATGCAAGTTATCAGCTGGACTCTCATGGAAGAATACCTGTTTTGGTTTTCTTGTAGCCTCAGTCCAGGACCCCATTAACACAATATATTATATCATAGGCTCTATCTTGAATTTGTCAAAAATTATATTCGGGAATTTCACATGCGTAACCTTACCCCGGATATTAATTACTTATGTGTGCGTCTTGTCATGGAATGTTGAATGCATGCCTGCGCACCATGGATCAGGCGCAAATAGCCGTGTACTCCAACGGGCAAACATATTATGCAAACAAAGTCTAATCTCGTTACTATCCCACCTCGCAACTAGGCCAAATATGCTCGGTCCCGGCAGATGGCATCGCAGCGAGATTTGACTGTATATTAATTAGGTTTTCGCGATCGAAATACTAAGGGATTGTTATAAAAGAATATTGAATATTAAACATACCAGGCGAATCATTTACCGCCCAACGCTCGTCATCGTCAAAGTGGACATCCCCGTTTAACGACATATTTTCACCCGACATTTCCGGGTCAAATGCGTGAGCTAACACGCCACCTAAATAAGATAAAAACCACACACTAGCAATTCCGTGATACTTAAGAACAGTTGAAACGCTGTGAACAAAAAACCATAGGATTTTAAAAACATCTCAGGGGTTTCACTATAAATAAGTAACGCTTAACCGTTTGCGAAATGCTGGTGTTACAGAGGTTCCATCACATTTATGCCACCGACTACCCCAGACCAGACATTTCATAATTTCGAAACCACTCTAAGCAAATTGAAAATTGTTTGTCCGTCATCCCATTATTTGGATTTTCCTGGTTCAAATACAAATTCAAATTCAATGATTTATGGTTAAAATAGTTAATACTTAACAACTCCACAAGATGACGGTATTAATAAAACATGAAAAAATACAATAGTATAAAAGCAATGGAGAATATCAAATGTAAGGCTCACGAATGTTATTCTTTTGCATATGTAAGTCCAATTTCACTTTAAACGCCGCCAGGCAAGGAGAGTCCACCACATATTGGGGTAGGAAATTCCAAAGAAATATAGCACGTATGGCGAAAAAATGGCGCCGACAATCAATACGGGAACTTGGGACGTAAAGGGATAAGGTATGTCCGCGTGTCACTTTCCCTTCACACACATCAAGCAGTGTTTTAGTGGATGTACTTCGGTAGACACAATTCTATAAGTCCGAATACTATCGCGTTGTATCCTCCTTTGGGAAAAGTCGCATAGACCCAGACGTCGCAATCTTTCGGTGTACGGAACATTACGAAGACCCATCACTAACTTTGTTGCTCTATGATAGATTTTATCGAAGAGAGCAATATCCTTTCACAGCCAGGGAGCCCACACCTCTACCGCATACTCCATCGTAGGGCGAAGGTAGACATTCATTATCATTGTTAACGTTACCAGAGAGAATCTTCCAAATATTCTTCGAAAGATACCTAACAATCTGTTTGCTCATCGATATATGTTCTGACAGTGCGCTATGCTCTTCAGGTTCCCGCTAATCCACACTCCAAGATCTTTTTCTAACGAGCTCCATGCTATGTTTTCAGTTCCCAATCGATATGTTCAAGGAACATTCTTACCAAGATGGAGCATCTTACATTTCTGTATGTTGAATGACATTCATTCATGGCCGCCCAATTCGATACGCTGTCCAAATCCGTTTGCAGTTTCTCACAATCCTCTGCAGAACTTATTGGCGTCCAAATTTTCATATCATCCGCGAACAGGACGATTTTGGACGATATGAGGGGTGGTAAATCATTTATGTACAACAGAAAGAGGAGCGGGCCTAGCACAGACCCTTGTGGGACTCCACTGGTGGTTTTGAACGTTTGGGATAGCGCTCCGTTAACTTTAACTCGGGCGTCGCGATCTGACAGATAGTCGCACAACCATGAGAGGAGTGGATCACATATTCCTAAACGCATCAGTTTTTGAAGAAGCAAATGATGATTGACTGTGTCAAAAGCTTTCGAAATGTCTAGGTAACAGACGTGGATGCAAGAACTTATATCCAACTCCTTTGTCCAGTCGTCTAGCGTTATGAGAAGATTCGTTAGACACGAGCGATGAGATCGAAATCCATGCTGCGCTGGCGAAAACAAATTCTGCGATTCAAAGTGTGCAACCATTCTTTTCGAGACTATACGTTCCATGAGCTTAGCAATAACAGGTAAAAGTGTGACAGGTGATAATTTGCAGCGTCAAATCGGCAACCGCCTTTGAAGATAGGTGTTATCACGCCGGACTTCCAATCTTTCGGTACAACTCCCTTAAGCAACGAATAGTTAAACAGGCTGGAGAGCGGATCACAAAGCTGATGGTGACAGAACCTGAGTGACGGTGACGGTTGTGTCCAACTAAATTTAAAGGTGCCGAGATTGGTAGGTTACTGTATTTGCTGTCCAAGAATGTTTCATCCACAATGCCGTCGTTTGAATTGTTTCAACGTAATTTATCCCGATTTGAATATTTGCTAGTGATCTCGAAATCATACGAAATTGAAGATGCACGAAGAAAAGCTTCAATATCTCGTCAATAAACCTGCAGATTGAAAGTTCTGTTCATAACACCTACAACACTACTGCAGCGCTACCTGGTCCCACCAGATGATCCTCTACATACAACAGACTCGCTTTTTATTATATTCTCCTTGTTGTCTGCGCTTGAATCTTTTTCATCTATGAACATCTGTAGTTCATGAATTCTGGCTTGCTCATTTATGCTATATGTTGTTAGGAAAATTTCATCGCACAATAAAGACAACGTCCGATTGTTTGAAATCGACATGGTGCACTGACCTTTTTATGATTAGCTTTACTCGTTTTGTGTAGTATAAAACGATTGTCAGATTACTAAATAAGTTTCTATAGTTTCTTTAATTATGGCCTGTAGAATTAGAGCGAATAGCAATACTATATGTGGACGCAACGATTCGTTTCACCGATATTGACTGTGGAAATCACTTAAACGAACCGATCACTTATCAAGGTTAATTTGGCAACCGGATTGAAGAGAACAGATTATGTCAGTTTTGCGAACAGCTATTGTTCAAACCGTTCGATGCTTTTCAAAACCTTAATTGTTATTTGAGTGTCAGGTAACTCTCTCCACAGAAACCGTCATCATTAAGCCCCTAATTGATTCACTTATTGTACGAACTAATCCCTACGCTACTAGCTAGTTAACGGTTGTGAACGTTATCTACACGTTTCCCGAAGCAATTTGTTAGAGATTTTGCGCTGGTTCATGGGCAAACAACATACCACACATCGTCGTTGATTGGACACTTCAGAACTGACCAATTTTTGGTTAACCAAATGTTTGCGATTTTGCCGATTCAAATCTATTATGCATGTATTTAACAATGATAATTGTGTGTTGACCTGATTCTGTCGATGTCGACCATCGATATACATCATAATCGCATGATTTTTATTGTTTTACAGCTTTATGAAGGACTAAACAGACCGATTAGGAAGGAAAAATTTCTCCCGTAGGCTCGCAACGATGGCCAAAACTCGGTTGTAGTGCGTCAGTTGCACGCAGGCGGCGTGATCAGCGTTCAGCAGCCAATAGCTGTATATGTTCCTCCCCAGGTTGTAGACGAGGCTTTACTCAATGCCTCCAATGTGAGCGGTCAAGAGCAATTTCTTCACAGCTCGCGGGTTCAATGCCAAGATATTTCATATCTCTTTTGAAAACGTCTTTGTGCCGCAAGTGCGATCTGCCCAATGGTCGAATTCCTAATTGCAACTCTTTCGGAATACGACCATTTCCCATTCTGTTGACTTGACCAAGCCACCGCAAGTGGCGCTGTCGCAATAGGGTGAACATGCTCAACAATGATAAGTACTAATCCATAAAGCCATAATTGGCACAAATCGCATAAAGGTAGAAATTTAATATTCACCTTCAGATTTCGGAGATAATTCCTCTCAACATATACCGAAAAGCAGTTTGAATAGACATCAATAGTATGCTAAAGTTAGTAAACCATTTTATTGTTTTACTATTAACATATTTTTTATGTCAATAGGTGTGACCTGCTTAATTATTAATAAAGGTTTATGGCTTGAAAGATTCTCATAAATCTTTAGAAGCTAGCGACAAATTTTTTTATTGATCAGGTGAACGAGAATTTCCGCAATTTCTGCTTCTATTTTTCATCCGTGGTATTTTGTAGAATACAATTGGTGAATATATTTTTAAAATAACTATGAATATATTTCGTCAATCGTGCAATGAAATAACTATTCGGCATTTTCTCGTATGGATTCAAAACACTTAAAATACGCTTAACCCATTATATCATTTTTGGCGTACATTGTAGAAGTATGGAGCACTTGAAATGCTTTTAAGAAAAAACATATTTTCATGGATTCCGTTCAGATCGATAGCCCATATAACAATTTTCACAGTAAACTAGCATACCTTTGCCATCAAAAGGATAACCGTCTCCATGATCTCCCGCATGAAAACCAAATATAATATCCGCCGGTTTGGAAGGGTTCGGTTCCTCGATGTAATTTAGCTCTGCCACTGCAGACCATTTGTCGAGGGCTCTGTGAATGGTTCTTTTGCTCTCGTACCACGAAATGGTTCTAGAGTAATTTTCAAACCTGAAAGGGATTCACAAATATATTGGGTATGATCAAAGTGAAAACCTGGTACCGTATTTCGTATCTACTATATTTATGTACATCAATAATCCACATTGATTGAAGGAGGCCAACAACAACATTACCAGTTTAACGTAAGTCTTCTTAAAAAGTCTTACTGAGAACAAATTTGCAATTCGGATTAACCCGAGCGAGTGAATTTGAGAGTAACAAATTTCAACAATTAGTGTCCTGATTTCGACACTGATATCAGTCCAATTGTGTCCCAAGCTTTAATTCAAAGATGGCGCATAGATCAACAACGATAAAATAGGAACGGCCCGATTGGAAATCATCAACACATGAAAAATTAGTCCTTGAGTGGAATAAATTAACATCATAAACCACTAAATTGTTTGAAGATGATTCGGTCGTATTAAGCAGGTTGTACTTTTGAGATTTATTGAATCGAGAGAAATCAAACTACGCTACCTCCATAATAATTTCGTTTTTTCCCATTTCCCGATGGAACGTGGTTGCCTTCGCAAGAACGTTTTCTCCGGAAAAAGAATATTATCACTGGTGTGTTTTGGAACATTTGGATTTCCACATCTGCGTGCAGTCAAAACCTTGGTCGTCGAGCGGTCGATCTCACCAGTGACTGGCAATTCGTATTCCGTTTGGAAACGTCTTATCGCTGCATGTTTCGCATCTAATGTCGTGTGTTTTTCTAGCATCCGACTCGTTTGCGGAAGATTTACATTGTCTCCTGGTTTGAAGAAGCCCATTTTCTCAAGTAATTTCTAATAACGAGAAAATAATCTTTTTAAATTCATACTAGGGAATTAATTCTATATGTTTGTTAGTAATTAACTGCGATTAATGATCATGGTGTGAGTCTTTCTTACGTTCCTTCCTTCTCGGTTGTCAACAAAATATTGATGAGTATTCTTGCTTAAAACGTTTAGTTTTCTGAGAATATTTATGGAATATAATTAACTGCAACTAATAACTTTCAACCGAGGAAAGTTTAATTTTACGAACATCGTATTACAATCCTCTTACAGTTCTCTTCGACTCTGGCTACCGCCATCATAGAGGTGATTAGATTCTTATGTTCAATATATTACATAATACCAACCAGATCTTGAATAAACTATTCAGACATCTACCACCCCGAACCAGCCAGGGTTATGACTACACAGTACTTCCCCGCTCGAAACTGATCTGTACGTGTCTGTTTTACCTGGAACTCCCTACCCTGTAACGTTTCACATTCAACCAACTTGAATATATCCAAATTGAACTTGGACAACCTCATATCGACCAATCCAAGCATTAAAGCTTTGAAATTTGAACCCATGAATCGAAGTAAACTATACATCTTAACCCCATGGATTTAAATGTGCCATCCAACCGACTGCAAACATTTTCTTCCCATTGGATTTTTACCTGATTCCTGAACTGCTCAGTAAGCAAACAAATCCCATTTTAATTACCAATGTTATTAGTAATTCCCATATTATTCTGTGGTTTTTGTGAACCTATATGATTTTTAGACAATAAAATTAAATTGAATTGAATGATTTACGCTTTTATGTTTATTTTGTTCATGCTCATATGTTCCACCATAAATGTATAATAAAATTTCCTATATATATCTATATATATATATATATAGATATCTATATATATATATATATATGTTTGACATCTTATCAGAAATTTCAACTGCAGACATAAGCAAATATGAGTCTTCATAATTCAAAAATATAATGTCACGGGTATCTATAGATCTGTATGACATCAAGGTGTGATGGTATAATTGAAATAGGCAAAATTAGACTAAAGTATTCTTTAGATTTCTACTCCAGTATCTGGCCTAACAGTATATCATGTAAAGCTAACCATCAAGGATGCTATACAATGACTTGTGATAATTTTCAATTGGATTTTAAGAAGCGTTTATATTGTGAATAATTCAACGCACAAACGATAGCATTGCGTGGCCTCAACTTATACATTCACAGAAAATCGCATCTTCCTCCGATTGTTTTATCAACGCGTTATCAACTGACATATGTCATGATGAAAAGCTGAAAGCGAGCCTATTAAATGAAGTAACTCTCGCAAAAATATTCTTACAAATGTAATGTGTTTCTCACATCCCCCGCATTTAATAATATTCCGCTTTTGCTTACCATAGCATCGTCCATACTGAGTTTCGGTTCTTCCGGAACAGGTTTTGGCTCGCATTGCTTCAAAAAAATACCAAAAATGATTATAAGGAAAAAGCGTTCAAACAGCATCTGTACGTGTTGGTTGTGTAAAGCGCGACTGTATTCATCCATCCTCAATATTTATATCCCCATGTTCGAATTCCATCGATTGAAACGTTGCTAACAAAAACGATCAGGTCACTATGAAGACGAAATCAGTTCCGTTTGGCATACAAAAAAAGCTAACAACAACTTATGATAATACAATGAAGGCGGTTGAATGAAAAACTATGAAAATAAGTGCACGCAACTCTATTCCACCATGAGATCAACTTTTCTTTTGTGTTGAGGAATTTGTTGTGTGAATGCCGTCGAATGAACAAAAGGATCTCTGCGAATTCCGTAATTGATTTCTCGTTGTTAAAGGTGCATTAATTAATACATACTGTAGTTCGTGTGAGCGTGGTTTGTTCTTACTTCAATTCTGGGGTTGGTTATTCAATTCAATTCAATTCAATTATCACAAATTTTCAAAATGTGCAGGATAAGAAAAAGTTTATTATACATAAAGTACATTGGTATATGGCGGAGTTTCTGCTGATTTATAGCAAATCTTGCGCCATTAATTTTGATTTCGCATTTTCGTTAACCATTTGTAGAGAAATATATTTTTTGAGAATCTTACCACAAGTTCACTAGATGTGCAATTTTAAATATTGCAATTCAATAACTCATAGGATTCAAGATTCCAGATCGGAGATTCAAGAATATAAGGTAGAAATGAGCTTATAACTACATAACACCATCGGATATGCGAATAAAAGCAAACATATATTCAAAATCAAGGCGTTGTGAAATCGACGGTTTGCAGGCAGAAAGAATGACATGTGACATAGTATTTAATATTTCCATAAAAAGCTATGTCAATGACTAAAATTATATGGATTAAATTATGATGTTGCTCACATTCCCCGCAATTACATATACCACAGTTTTCTGACTGTTTACAGTCATCAGGGTGAGACCGCAAGAATGGTTTTAGTAAGCCTTGAAACAGCTGCTTAGTGGTAAACATAGTGATACTTTATTGTCACTGTTAAATAAGGTTCTTACAACGATCCAGGTTCATCAAACAAAGAATCACATAGTAGTTCTTGGTCGAGGACTCAAGATGCTTCGAAACGACCAATGTGTTGTGTTGCTCACATCACCTGCACTTACATACGACAACCGGTTGCTGAATGTTTGCTGTCACTAGGTTGAGACAGTAAGATTAGTCTTAGTTAGCCTTGAAACCTTGGGAAAGTGATTAAAATTCAATGTGATTTTGAAAAAAGTGGGAGACAGAACGTGTTTTACACTTTTTCACATTTCAGCAAAAAACACAAAGACACGGTAGATATCATTGTCAAGTTAAACTGCTAAACTGCTCATTCATAGATTTATTCATAGCTGAGATGTGGGTAAAAATGCTATGCTTTGCAAGACCCACAAAAAAGTACTTCGGAAAAATATACATAGTCAAAATATCAAAATTATTGTTCAATATTTTTGTCAAACGGGAAAACATACTTGACCATAAGGATATCTATTGATTTTATAAAATCGTCAATGGTATAGTTTAGTGTTAGTACACACAGTATGGTCATAATTAACTCAGGAAAAAATTCATTCAGAATATACTAAGCTTCCAATTTTATATTCGATACATACCTTGTATGTTAATTATGCTTACGCGTTTTGTATATAATTGATGTCATCGTTTGAAACCCAGGTCTTTCAAATAATTTTATCGTGAATTTATGATCGACTAAATCTAACTTGTCGCGAGAAAGCCGTTCCGCATCTTGTAGCTTGACAAACTTTTAAGTTATCGTGACAGCACTTGTTTCATCTGAATTCACTTGTTCAATTCAATGAACCTGTGTGTCGCAAGAAACGTCCAATTTGCAATCTGGCAACTTTGAGCGGACCCATGAACTTTTGGTAAAAAGATTGAACTTAACGACGGAACCAAAATGCACATTTGCATTCATTTCCATCACATACACCCTCACGGGTCCGTGCACTCATCAGGTATGGACAGTAAGATCAGGTTCCACAAGCGCTTGTTTTACGGCAGAACACTTATGTGGAACACTTTACAATTTTATCATCTTGTTCAGAACGCAGAGGTGGATATTGTAACAATGTGAATAACGCCAGATAGCTTGCAAGTTGTAGCAAACTCATGTAACATAATTCATTGATTACTTCATAAAATATTGTGAAATAATAGGGTGATACTGAGGGTCACGACACCGCACAATTCCCTAAACTTAAACCGCCATAGGTAGGTTCGGATGAAACGATTTTCACAATTCCTAATTGTACCATCATTAAACTGTTCAGAAATGTTTCACAGGGATCTTTCTTCCATTAGTAACATTGCCATTATGAGAAACCCAGATTTTTCGTAAACTATCAATATCATAACTTATATAAACAAATCCACAGTTAATGCGAATGATTATGTTATAATCCTTCTTTTTCTTCTACAATGATTTCATTATTCAATCCTCGATTATTTGGTGCTTGGAGCAATAGTGTTCCATATCTATATGAAAGATATATCAATAACAAAAGACAGCAAGATGGTTCTGTTTGCTAATTACTGAACAACTATTGAGATGAATAATCAATGATGATGATTGTATTTTGCTACAAGACGACGTGCCTTTAAATATGCAAAAGTCTAAGATTATGCAGATCGGTCGCGATCCTGGCTTGTCCTACCGATAAAAGCTCGGCAACCAAACCCCTGAGTACACAGTGAAAGGAAAGAACATGTGTCGGTAATTGCATTAGTCTAAAAAATGCAAAAGTATAAGATCATGCAGATCGGTCTCCAACGCAAGTAGTTGAAAGAGCTCAACATTCTACATCATTCGACCTCTCTCCCAACATTTCATCTCGACCGTTGGTATCATCTCTTTGTCCAGATTCGCAAATATGAACATTAATTTGTTCACGCTTCAACTTCATCTCATCGAATAACATCGATCGATATTACCGTATTATTCGGAATGTTCACAATCTGAACATTCACTATTCATACAGAAGGCGCACCGGAATGTGAGGCTCACTGCCCATTTTTCGTAAAAATTATTGTTTTCATGTGCGCCTTATAGTCCGAAAAATACGGTACTTTGCATACACGAAGCATGCCTCGCCGCGCTAACTTGGACACAGACACACGACCGCACACGAACGCGAAACGATGACCCAGAAAGCCGTACGACAAAAGCTGTAAAAGCTGTACGAATGGTCTACCTGCGAAGGCAAGTGATGTCACCTGTCGTGCCTGCTCAGGCAAAACGCACTCTAGCTGCGATAGGATCATAATCAATCATCAAAGACAGCAATACACCGGTAGCACGTACCGAATGCTTAACTGCCATACAACCATGAAAAAGTAAAATCCTAAAAGAGGGGGAAGTGTGGGACTTAAATTGCTACGGCTTCTATAGAAAAGTAAGCACAAACCAACTGGGAAGAGTTGCCTACACCTCGAATGGAACATGCATTCAAACAAGTTTCGTGAACGAGTAGAGCAACATCAGCACGGCAGCTTCCTTGCGGCTTTCACTGTCATGCATCATAACAAGCTTTTCTCGTCCACCGCTTGACAACATACAAGGTTATGCAAACACTCCAAGAAGATGCTTAGTGCAAGACCGCCATTGAACACGGTTTCGGAACATATCCTGAAGCGCAACTAACCATTGCGATATATGATCGCGGAGACACCAGCCTGGAAGACGCGCTGCGCCTAATTTGGAAAGGTTACTAGTAAGAATTTTTAGCTGCCTATGCCATGTGACGGTTTGGCCACCCCGAGATTTACGCCAATCAGTATGTGGCGTCGCAAAAAGAATCTGTTTCGGAAGTCGGTGGCCCGTAAAACGTGACCCAACCAGCGTAACCTATGCAGGTTGATCTGCTTCTCTATATCGACATTACTACCAAACAACTTATTTCGGAGAGCATCGGTGCGCATACGATTGTAACAGCTAACTCCTAGAATGCTGCGGAGACACCGGTTGTCAAATACTTGGAGGCGCTGAATGTGTTCTTTACGTAAGGTCCAGGTTTCGCACCCATACAGTAACACAGCCCGAACTGTCGCTTTATAGACTCTACCCTTGAGTAGCAGAGACAGTCCTTTCTGACGCCAGAGGTGACCTAGGTTGCGGAATGCTACGGTCGCCTTAGAAATGCGTGCCGAGACCTCGTTATCTAAAGATGCAGAATTATTGATACAACTACCGAGATACGTAAAACGATCCACAATTTCAAGCGCCTGATTGTCAAGTAATAAAGCCTTGTTCGATAAGTCGATGTCCTGCAGAAGAACACTGCACTTAGAGGGCGCAAAACGCATTCCAAATGCGGGCACAATATTAGATAACTTGTTCAGTATCGCCTGTGCATCTGTGTATGAGTCGAAGAGCAGAACTATGTCATCAGCATAATCCAAGTCGAGAAGCTTGACGCCTGGCATTATGTGAACTCCGAAGGCTGGAGCACCGTCGCTGCATAATTCCATGATAGCATCAATTACGAAATTGAACAAAAACGGAGAAATCGGTTATCCTTGTCGGACGCCACTTGTAGTGTTGGATTTGGGAGAAAGTTCGTTGTAAACCTTAACGCATCGGGATGTATGAGCATAAAGTGCGCGTAGTATGTTGACATACTTATGCGGAACGCCTTTGCACAGCAAGGTCTTAAACAGGACATTTCGATCGACTGAATCAAATGCTCCTTTGAAGTCTAAAAAGATGGCTATTGTCGGCTGTCGATAGGTGTGCCGCAGTTCTAATATCCGTCGAAGAGTAAAAATGTGGTTGACACAGCCTCTGCCAGGCCGGAAGCCAGCTTGCTGCTCACGGATCTGTGATTCCCTATGCGATGTTAATCTTCGAAGACATATGGACGCTAATAATCTCGTAATGATGGGAGTGAGACTTATCCCACGGTGATTAGAGCATGAGCTTCGCACACCTTTTTTAAATATAGGTATGATAACTGATTCGCCCCATTTCGGAGGGACGGATTCTGACATCCACACTTCACGAAGGAGATCTCCTAATGTGCTGATTAGGACTTGGCCACCTTCTTTGAACAAAACAGGCGGTATGTCAGCGGGGCCAGCAGCTTTGAATCGTTTCATGGATTCGATACATGCTTTAATTTCTAAATCATAAGGGGGATCTACGCTAACGGGCCAAGGATCACACTGCCTCAAGTGAGGGAATGATTCTGTGGCAGGCGACCAGCTGAAGTGTTATTCAAAATGTTCGGCCCAGCGTAACAGGCGGCGATTCTTATTAGTGATAAGAGTACCGTCTAATTCCGCTATAGTCTCACTCACTCTTTGTTTCGTAGACCCAGTCGATCGAATAAGTTGGAAGAGTTTTCGCACGTTACCCGCATTATTTGCTATTTCCATTTCTTCGACCTTATTTAGCCACCACCTTTTTCTGTCTAGTCTTAGGCTCCGTTTAAGTTCATTCCTCACGCGTCTACGCTCTGTGTTGTGTCCAGGACCATGAGGTATTTCGCGTCGCTGGTGAAGAATTTCTATAGAGCGCTGTGAAATCCAGTGGGACTTTTGGGTTGGTTGTGCAGTCTCACAGGCTGTTATTGCGGCGGCTCGCATAATCCCTGCTATTTTGTTCCACCTTTCATCGGTAGTTGCATACTGGGCAACTGGGAGTGAGTTACTCAAGGTGGTCCTATAAATGTCTTGAACTGCAGGCTGAAAGAATTTTTCGACAGCAATGCGTTTCCCATTCGAGGGCTTCGTACCGGAGAACTTTAACGAGAACCTACATCGCACAAGAGCATGATCTGAATCTACGCAGGTATTCAAAAAAGAGTGGCAGTCCTCAATGCAACCTCTCCAGCGAGCACTTATGGCGATATGGTCGATTTGGGCCGAAGGTTGGCTTCCATCCGACGAGCGGCATGTGGCACATTGACGTCTTTCATGGCGAAAGGAGGTGCTGCTAATGAATAATCGAGATTGTGCACAGAATTGTATAAAGCTTCCACCATTATCTGTGCTTTGGCTTTCAAGACCAAACATGCCACCTTATTGTGATTCAGCTGTATCTAAGCGACCTAGACTGGCATTCATATCTCCTGCTAAGACAACAATATCGGAGCTTTTTGCACGTCGCAAAAGAGCATAAAGATCGTCGTAGAAGGCGTTCTTCTCGTCGTCGGAATTGGTGTTAGTTGGAGCGTAAGTTGCTACAATAAACAAGCATCTCTGGTTAGAAGATTTTGAGTTTGGTCTAATATTAGTGGCTAGTCTAACTGCGCACATCCTGCTATTACAAGGAATCCAATCGATTAGACAGGATTCGGCACGCGAATTCAGCACTATACCAACACCCGCCTGTCCTGAAAGGGCAGCTACAGAATCACCAGAGCAGCGCAAAAAGTAACGAGTTGAAAGGTTTGGGGCAGTAAGTTCGGTAATTATAGACGGATCATATAAGCGCGTTTCCGATAAACAGCAAACATCAATAGATAGACTATCTAAGGTAAGAGCCAGTGCAGCTTGCTGGCCTATTTGTCTCAGAGTCCTGACATTCATGGCTCCGATGTGAGCAGAGGTCCGTGGTTTAAGAAAGTGATCTGTAGATTTGCGAACAGAAAATGTTCCAACATGTTCAGCGTGGTCTTTTCTAAAGCTGGAATTGACAGACGAAGAGTTGTTAAGAGTGGATGGGGGAGGGAAAGGGTCAGAAACAGTTTGAAGAGTAGGGCCAGCAGTAGCTTGTTTTCGCTTACCCGCCCTGATGTATGCAGCAGGTAAGGCGACCCTGTTTATCGTGTGCGACGGCTGATGGACTATGGAGTTGGTTTTCGTAGTAATAATCATGGTCATGGTTGTATGCGGGCTGGGATACTGCCAGGTCGCCCATGCCTAGACAGGAGAACAATTAGGGTTCTCGACCAAATCCTTTGGCTAAAAAGCCTGACCCACAAGGCAGCGGGTTAGGTTGAGACCGTGTTCGTCTGACCTCTATCCATTGACCTTCCTGGTATGAGTGACTCTGAAGGTGCTCGGAGAGCACCACCCAGCATAGCTCAATGGGTCTTAGAGGTACACAAACCATCGCACCACGTTAAGGTCCAGTCTCAGCGAGAGTGCCCAGTTTTAGCGAGATCGGGTGCAGTCTCAGCGATACGATAATGACCAAGGAAGCGCTGAGTGTAATCAAAGACGCTTCTATCCAGACAATAACGAATGTCACTTTTTTGGAGCGAAGCGAAGTGCGAAGCGAATTTTCGAAGTGTCATAACTGCCCTTCGCAATGGCGAAGCGAAGCGAAGTATTCGTTATTGTCTGATTCTATCGGGGGAGTTTGCTATATCTGCTCCGAATACAGGCAGTATTAACGAGGTTCCTGCGACCCAGCAACTGTAGAAACCACCAATCAGGGACTGATCTTAGAGACGCGAATGGTCACCGATTGAATCATGTTTTAAAAAGGTCAAACTTAAACTCCATTCCTTGCTAGCATCTCGCATGAAACCAGCGTCCTCTGTATTCAAACAAACAACAAACTACAGTTTCATTTTATAGATGGTGAAATGTCGACAATAATAAACACTAAAATCTTGGGCCACCGCAGCTCAAGGCCATTCAGTTTCCTGCGCTGATAGCAAAGCATATATAGCTATTGAAAAGAATACAAGTGGACTAACTACGAAAACCTCGAACAATCGATTAGCCACCCAGTTCCAAAAATTAAGTGTAATATGCACGAATATACCAGAACCCTATGCTTCACTATTTGAGGCTCAGAAGCAACACAAGTTTAAGGCGTGGTTTGACCTGTGCAAAATGATGAAAATAAATCAGGTTACACCCATTTCATTGAATCGATTTACTAGAAATCGTGATCCGCCACACAACGACAAACCCCGATTGCTTAAATTAGCCATACACAATGAAAGGGACTTGCAAGATATATTGCTAAACGCATAATTGTTACGAAGTAACTCTGAGTATAACCGTGCCGCGTCTATCCAGATATTCCATTGTGCGAGACACAAGGCAAATCCGCCGGACGTGAAAACCTTTCCTCCCGCAGTTACATTTTACTTGGGGTTCCGGTAATCATAGGTTATTCTTCAATTCACGAACACGTTAGCCATGAAAGTAAGCAGTGGAGATTTCTGACAGAAATTATAAAGATTTCCGAGGAAGATACGGTTCAAAGTTTCCGGCCACCACGATCTCCGAAGTACTATGTTACTGGTCCAAATCCACTGAAGATATTGCTTTTAAACAGCGCCATGACCGATAGACTAAGATGCATATGGAAAGCCTTGAAACATAAATAGCCGAAATGGGTTATCCCTTCTAATCCCAGCTTCAAAGTACGAGACAATCATCATGTTCAGAGGATAACGGGCAACGAAGAAAACGTTGAGATCCATACATAGACCAGTAACGCAAATGCCGCTAGATCCAAAATCGATCAAGATCCGAATCGAGAACCTGATACAATTTTCGATTCTGTCACTGAAGCAATAACAGCAAGGACAAACCTACCAACCCACCCGTTTCATGCTAGTCAGTACCAGAGCTCAACTCCAAAACTTGTTAAGTCCGACTCCAGAGAAGTCGGACGAAAAACTTCACTTTACCCCGTCATTACTCACGAAAAATACGATTAAGTTTATTTATACAAATGGGAACAGCCTTATAAACAAATTAATAGAACTCTCCGAGATTTGTAATGAAACGGCGCTAGACAGTTTTCATAACAGAAACGTTGTTTCATAGCTCATTGTCTGAAAGTGAACTATCTTTGCCCAGCCTGTCTCTATTCCGGCGTGACCGTTTAGGTGATGGCGGAAGAGCAGCTCTCTACTTCAAGCAATCGTTTATCTGTAGAGATATGAACGAGAAGACTCTTGATGTAACTGACACACTTTGGTGCTCTCTGACGCTTACTTCAGGAGACCATAGCATTATTAGAATGATCTATCAAAGTAAAGTGTTGCTCACAGCCCCATCTCTTACACTCCACTACCGGTTTCTAGCTGTTTGCTGTCGTCAGGTAGCGAGAGGAAGATTATTTTCAATGAGGCTTTCAACACTGAATGTGATCTCACTATCTCCACCTGAAGACGGCAACCAGCCAGAAACCGGTAGTGGAGTGTAAGGGATGGGGCTGTGAGCAACGCTTTACTTTGGTCATCCATAATCGCCTTGAGTGCTCGACCAAGAATCACTTTGTGATTCCGTGTCTGAACATCGTGGTTCGTTGTACGAACACTATATAACAGTGGCATACAAGTATAACTTTGTTTACCACTTTACCACTGTGTCAAGGCTCAATGAACCTGATCTTACTGTCTCCACCTGACGACGACAAACAGCCAGAAACCGGTAGTGGAATATAAGGGATGGGGATGTGAGCAACACATTACTTTGGTCATAAATAAGCGCCTTGTGTGCTCGACCAAGAATCACTTTGTGATTCCGTGTCTGAATATCGTGGTTCGTTGTAGGAACCCTATATAACAGTGGCATACAAGGAGAGTGATCTATCGTTTTGCAGCACGTTTTTGTATTTACTAGTATGAGGGGATTTGACCTTGGATCTAATACTTACATCAGATCCCACAGCTGTAGAGAATATCGTTTATAAACTGACAATCGGACAAAACGATCACGTTTTCCTAGAATTCGAGAAGGTTTGTATCGCTAGGCTCAACAGTGACGGAAAGAAATGCGTCAGAATGGTGAATTACAGTGCTCTGTATGCCGAGTGACAAAGCACTATATTCTGAAAACTGGATTACTTCGTCATTGGCGCTCTCTCACAGCACCTGAAATCTATATTGGAGAAACTTTCAATGTTCGTTTTGAAGAAACCTTCTCAATTTAATAAATTTATGCCACGAAGCAGGACTAAAATGTGGATGAAACGAAATGCAAGAGCGCGGGAGTTTCACGAGTTTACCAATACAGCTGATTCTTGGTCACAATTTACACGACTGCGAAACAAATTTAGCAGCATAATTCGAGATGATAAACAAGCTTTTTAATCGCAATTGATTTTTCAGATGCACCAGAATCCGAAGCTCTTGTATAGACTCGTATAAGATTGAACGAATATTAAACCATGAGACTTTGCACTAAATACTTCATACGGCTTCAACGTATCCATTAAACAGACCGCTGACCAATTAGCACATTTCTTATGCCGGAATTTTTGCGCTGAAATCCAGGGAGCCTGATCAGGAACCAATCATTCGATTTGACCGATCGACCTTGAGTGAAGTATTGATTACTCCGATGGGATAAATAACACCCATTTATAAAGTTGGATGCCGTTCCGAATTTAAAAATTACAGGCCGGTGACATTGCTGTCTTCGGCATCAAAAGTTTTGAGTGAATAATAATCGCAGAAATAGTATAACATGTAGAAACGAAAGAACGTTTTACAGTTGCCCAACACGGATTTCGCAGAAATCGATCTCGTCTAACAAATTTGCTGACAATCTTAGACGATTGAACAAGGGTTGCAAAATTGGGTCGATGTATTCATGTGTGCTACCTGGACATTTATAAAGCTTTCGACAAAGTTGATCATAATTTACTCTTGAAAACCTAAAGAAACACGTTATTGTTGGAAGACACTTTTAATTAATACGTGATTACCTCAGCAACATACACATCAGAGTTCGTGTGAACGACCTATTATCGGAGAAAATCGATGTCACTAGCGGTGTTCTACAAGGATCAGGGCTTGTACGAATACTGTTCCCAATCCATATGAACGATTTGCAAATACCAAATGATAGTAATATGGTTCTGTTTGCTGACCATATAAAAGAATGGAGGCGAATCAGCAATGCTGATGATTGTATTTTCCTACAAAACAATTTGAATGATTTGCACAACTGTTCATCCGAAAATAAACTCCCATTGAATAAGCAAAAGTCCAAGTTCATTATGATTCATTATTCAATGAAATGATTCATTATTATTCAATGAAATTAATGATTACAGACTTCCTGTATCAAGTATAAATTCTTAGGAACCATAACTACTGAATATACGTTTACCAATATGAGACCCTGCGGATGGTAAGACTGATAATGGTAGTGAGCTGATTCGATTTTCAACATTGACGACTTTGGTATCATTACTATGCACATACCATGTCTTCGAATTTCGACAAACTAACTGAATATGTCCAAGTTTACCACATTCAAAACATTCAGCATTACGAAATGGACAAGTAAATAGAGAATGTAACTTGCCACAATATGCACATTTTCCAAACTTCTGATTGTAAAAATTGGATTTGTTTTTTGCAGAATTTGCTTATTCTGTCTGGTTTTAATTAAGAATCACTTTGCCGCTGTGGTCGGTTGCTCGGCTGACGTTCAGATTTGGAAGTTCCAAACAAAGCAGATTGAGTGTCAGCATTAATTTGACGATTAGTTTCTTTTGTCACATCTTAATAATGTTCACATATTCTCTTAACATTTTCAAAATATGGATTATTCAACATCAATAACTGACGATATAAATCGAGTTCATGGGCATCAGCAATTAAACGATCTCTTAAATGATCAAATAGTTTATCTTAAAATACACAACGTGAAGCTTGTGCTTGCAATTCAAGAATAAATTGACGAATAGATTGGGTTTCGTATCTTTGCATTGTATTGAAGCGAGCACGTTCAGCAATTTCGAAATTTTTCGGAGTGACATGAGCTAATAAAATTGATTTCAATTCATTGAAAGTCATTTTATCAGGTGGGATAGGAAATGATAAATGTTTCAACAGAGCATACACATCTTCTCCTGCTGAAGTAAGAAAATGCGCAGTAATAATTGAATTAGGCATTTCACCCTCGTTAAGACATTGTCATAAAAGATTAACGTTGATTTATATCCCAATATAATTGTATTCATCACGATTCGGTGATTGAACACCGTTTTTCGTTGTACAAACCACATGTAACAGTGCCATTCAAGTATAACTTTGTGTACCACTTATCAACTGTTTCAAGGCTTATTTCACCTAATATTACTGCCTCCACCTGATGCAGGCAAAAAGGAAGAAACCGTTAGTGCCGTGTAAGTGCGGGTATATGAGCAACACATTACTTTGGCTATAAAGCTATAATCATGAACATAGCTCACGGTTAGCTAACCCTATCACACTCCAGATAAACATAAATCGAAACTCTGTTTATTCGGTTAAATGCCAGTTTCAATGAGCATCATAAACAACATCACAACAATCGTTTCAACTAAATTACATCTGCATAGTTTGTAGTTGTATTGCAAGATCAACGTTGATTTCTATCCCAATACAATTGTATTCATCACGATTTCTCTATAATAAGCTTTGTGTGTCACAGTGATTCGTTGATTGAACACCGTTTTTCAATCAATACTTTCAGTTTGTGAGTAGTCACATCGCAAAATGTTTTTTTTTCCAATTAATTAGAGGTTGTGTCCGTAATGTCAGCCAGACTCAGCATCTCTAACTAGACTCACCAATCTTTTTTATTGTAGTAGCGCCCCAATTTAAAAAAAAATTTGCCGACGAAAGTTATGCATAGCATATTATTAATAATCAACAAGTCTTAAAACTCTTACCACAATTTTCTAATGTGTAGATCAAGCCTGACAACAAATCTTTACAACGAAACTGCCTTCGCAAGTTTTCTAAAATTATGAAGCACTCAACGTATATCGCCAACCTCATAGACCAGGAGGTTGTTGATAATTCCGCATCAGCTTCTGCACCCGAAACTCAAACGTCTGGTAATATTACTATGTCATGTACCACTCCCCCGAAATCTAAATCTAAGTTGAACATTGATGCCGCAATGTTAACATCCGGCTCTAATAGCCATATCCCCACTGATAAAACTATCACTACAGGTTTACATCCCTCAGCTCGATCTATGATTAAAACCACAAAAACGTTGTGCACCCTGTTTTCAAATCAAATCCTCCCATTCTACGTGATGGACCACGCATCAATAGGAAGCATACGGTCAAGTGAAATTTTTCAGAAAATAAACCATCTTATGTTTTATGTATTTATCACCCCGTACATAGACGGTTTCTGGTTACATCTGGCCCACTTAATCCACTTATCCCCCCGCAAAGTCCTTTTTCTCCTAAACAGCCCTATTACTATCCTCCTTCAAAACCCTACATTTCTCCACTTCAATACGCTCCTGGTCTCCTAGATTAGCATCCCCTCATGAAGGAGAACCAGTTTAGTGCTTACCTAAACACATTTTAAAACAGGTATGGCCCAATGGAAAATTTTCCCTTCCTTTACCAGAATTCTTAACTATATTAGCACCATCAATTTCAAACAACTCGTGTAAATCGTTTTTTATTACGCATGTGAAATATCTTAAAATTCGCGTTCTCTTATTTAATTCTCGGTCAATTATTTCAAAGCACCATACCCTTTAACACTTATTGGTCTCAAACCCACACGAAATAGTTCTCATAACAGAAACGTAGACAACTAATGACGTTCCCAACGTTTCATTTGAACTAGCCAACTTTTTTTATGTTTCGTAGGGACCGCAAATACACTCGTGGTGTTGGTATTCTCATTTATGTTATTGCAGATTTCCCGTCATAAATACATAGTTCCCGTATATAAGATTATCTAGACGACTCAATTTGGATCTCCTTACTTACTCTTGATGCTCTCATAGGGTGTATTTACAACCCGCCATTTCCATCCGCACTAACTAACTCACAATCTGTGAAGAACCCTATGAGGCTGTCCACCGTTTAGGGTTTGATTTTTACTTTAGGCACTGATCCCACCAACACTGAAATCTTAGCTACACTAACCAAAATATGGTCACTTGCGTTTTACGTCTTTCGCAAAAACCAGCACATATACGCGAAGATGAGAAAGTTTATATCAACTGGAATAAGTTTTTGAATATTCTTAGAACCTTAGACTGGACAAAATTCTTTCCTTTCTCATACTTCAAGCGCATCTCGTCGATTTTCCATGATAGCATCTGAACATGTCTTCCAGGGTCGTCTACCGTTCATATCAGGATGCGTAAGAGTGACCCAATAAACCTTCTGGAGAAAAAGATTGCTCGACTTTCTGCTTCTGCGAAACATAAGTTAGACTTCTGTACGGTTATACAGAGGCATGAAATCTGTGACTCTCTTTCAAATGTTAAGATTCGCTTTCTAGAACGTCAAGAATGAAAGGCTTTGAGCAGTGACTCAAAGAGGATATCATTAAATTACTTTACACGGACTTGGTGTATCCCCTCAAAACATGATATTCCCTCCATAAGCAAGGCTTTCGATCGAGTTCCACATACGCTACTCCTTTTAAAGTTATCATATCTAGGTATTGATTGGTCTTTATGGTTTTATTCTATTCTGTCTGATCGCACCTTTTCGTTTAACGTTAACGGTGTTACTTCACCTAATCAGCCGATTCCAAGTAGCGTAATTCAGGGCAGCGTTCTAGCCCCCCTTCTTTTACTCACCTATGTAATGATCTGCAAAGTGTTGTGAACCACTCTAAAATCTTTATCTTCGCTGAGGGCATAAAAGTCGTCCTATCGTTTCCACCTAATGAAATGCCGCACACTCTGATATCACACTGATCTTGCATCTCTATCAAGCTGGGGCGCATGATGCGGATTAGAATTTGCGGCTCCTAAGACACACTGTATGGGATTACGCTGCTTAATCCCCTGTTACACACTTACATTAAATGGCTCAACAATAACTTCTTCTTCAGAAGTTAGGGACCTCGGATTTAGGTATTCCTCTTCTCTCAACTTTAATGAGCAAGCAAGACATCTCCTCACGAGAGCACGACAAAACTTTGGCTTAATTAACCATAAATTCCTTTTATGCGAGAGTAAAATAGCACTGTATAAGACGAAGGTCCTACCAATTCTCGATTATTGTAATATCATCAATTCTCATATGGGTCGGCGTGATTGTTTTCTCTTAGAAAGACTTCAACGTACTTTCAGTAAAGTAACTTTAAACTATTCTAACCCTTTGCCTTATCGTGAAAGGTGTCGAAACACTGTGACTACGCAAAATTCGTCTGAATCTGCTTCTTTTCTTTCGAATCATTACCCAGCAGCGAGTTAAGCTTCAGTCTGGCATGCGCTTTCACGATTATATTCGATATGATCTGCGCAATCGAACAAGGTTGTTGAATACACCTTTGTATCGCGCTAAAGTAAGACGTAACTTCTTCTTAATTAGATATGCACAACTTTGGAATTCTCTTACTCTACGTTTTCGTATGTGCACATCTACAGGAAAATTTAAAACGCTTGTAGAAACTCTTACCGTTCACTCACTATCCCAAATCCTTAAGATAAACTCTTCTCTAGAAATTCTATACTCTCATGGGATCCCAGGTTTCTAATTCTATATCTTTCTCCACATATTAGTATATCATGAGGTCTGATAGTAGTCTCTGGATTACTGGCAATTCAAGTGTCAGGTTACCGGACCCCATGTTTATACACTAATTAATCTCAACATTGCTTTCCATGAAATTTTCTATACACCATTATATATATATATATATAACTGTCTTTTATTTCGTATGAGGCCCATGTCACATTTTTATCCAAACGTGCAAAATGATAAAATCTACCAAAAAACGTAAAAACTGAAAAACGCATGCGCATGCGGATCCTGATCATACTGTCCCTACCTGATTAGTGCAAACAGTACGAAACCTGTCGTGGGGTGTGTGTGTGACGGAAAAGCATGCAAATGAATATTTTGAAAAACATTATGTTTATTTTATTGTACATTCATATTTGTTTAAAATGAAGTACTATTTTACTTTGATGACCTCTCACCGTGCTGGTGAAGAGAATATCTTCCATTATATTCCAGTGTCTTCGAATAACGAACCATCACTGAAACTGGCTCGAAATCTATCCGCCCGAGATTTGTTCCGTGTGCGATTCACTCTCCTGCAGATAACAAAAATCCGGCTGGTGGACAAATTTTGGTTCGATTTGTCGACAATTCTTCAAGAGTATTGGATTACACAGCGTACCCTACTCCCATGCTATTTATCACACCCTCTCTCATCCCCCACAATTTCTTAGATTTTCTTATTCCGATGGATTTATGTTCTCTTTCCAATCTTTTCAATCATCCTATGGTGTTTTCCATTTTCATAACTTTTACCGCGCTTGTTTTAATGCTTATGCCGGGCAGCGGTGTATGTACCTAGAAAGCACGCGGTTTTTGGATTACACGTAGCGTGACGCATCTCTTGTTCTGTTTTCAGACTAGCTCCAGCCACTGTTGTGATTGTGCAGGAGTTTATGTGTTCTGTGGTTGCGTGATCTAAACTACATCGGAATAGCATTGTGTTGCGAATATAAACTATACACTGCTAGTGGTAACACTCCTAGTTGCCCAGTCTTATTTATTACTTTATCTCGACTAGGTTTACCACTATAATTGGTGAGCCCGAATTTGGATTACTTTTTCATCCATTCCCGTATACGCATTTTGATTTCTCATTTTGCGCACTATTTATCTCACAACATGAAATCTGACAGTGAATCCAACGACGTCGCAGAGGAGAAAATAAGCCGTTTTACATTACCCACATTTGATATGAGTGATCCTCGTTTATGGTTTGCACAAATTGAAGCGATATTTGAATCATATCGCGTCACGACGCACCGAACACAGTACAATCGTGTGGTTGACATGCTCTTGCCTTCAGTTGCCAGGGAAGTTGCTGATCTCATTTACACACGTCCGTCCACCGATCCTGACGATGTCCTAAAATCAACTGTGATTTCCCGCATTGGCTCGACTGACAAGCAACTTTCTGGCGCCGAACTTGGTGACCGTTCCCGTTCCCAACATTTGCGGCACCTCGAGCAATTGCAGGACGGTCAAAAAATTAACGACAATGTATTGCGACAAATATGGTTGCAGAGCCTTTCTGAAGAAATTCGTGAAGTGCTGGCCGTCGTGGATGCTAACACCAGCTTAGACCAACTCGCCAACCTGGCAGATGAAGTTCATCACATTGCACACAATGTGTCCATTTTCAGTGTTTCCCAATAACCCACACCTGCTAATTTTCCTGATCCTTTTGAGAAAGAACTATTTGACCTAAAATCCCAGTTCAATGAATTCTCCTTGCACATCCAAAACCTTTCCCGTACCCGGAGTACATCCCGTGGGAGATTTAAAAACAGATCCAACAGTCGCTCGATTAGACTTACCATTTGTTACTACCACCGTCGATTTGACGCGAAGGCTATGTAAGAGACATGTTAAGTGTCATCTAGCTTTGAAATTCTTCTTTTTCCTTTCTACTTCCGACTTTTATAAAATACTGATTTTTGTGACTTGTTTATTATTTCTTTATAATTAAGATGATAAACCTCGCTTTTTGTAATTGACTTATTGGAAATCTTCTTTTCACATATTTGGTGAACCTTTTGTTTTAATTCATTATTTATGCAATTGTCGGACATTGTTGTTGAATTTGGTTGCCATTTTAGGCACTTGGATTTTGACACCAATTTAGGTGTCTAATATTTGATAGACATTTTTGACGGTAATTTTATCCCTTTGCATTTATAATTTGGCAGTCTATCTTGTCAGCATTGGCTGAATTTATTGTTGTCATTTGGAAACTTTGAGCATTTTTGGCTCACATCATTTGTACAACCCGGTACAGTTGAGGTTTGTCCATTGTTATTGTCTATTAATCTTGTTAATAGAACCGTAGTAAACTCGAATCATTTTTTGAATTGTCGAACTAAGAAACGGGTTGTCTACGCGTTAAACAGCGACTTTAGTCGTTACAGTTCTCAACTCGGATTGTTCTATTTGGAGGAACAGAAAATTGAATTGCTCATTTGGAAACGGTCAATTTGGATCGTCTGCCTATTTGAACAAGGATCAACTTGGATCTTCTTGCCGCAATTCTATTTTGTAATCAACTTGGTGCGTCGAAGCAGTACTCAACTTGGAATTGCAACAATTCGAATTTTGATTCGTACCGTATTTTCTTAACTGGAGAAATTACTGCGGTCAACTTGGATCGTTTCAATCGGATTCGCATCACAACTTGAATTTTGACTGTTGCAGTATTTGTCTCAACCGGAGAAAATACTCATTTTGTATCGTTGCAATCGAAGCAGTATCGAACTCGTTCGACGCTCAGCTTCGTCGTCAAAATCGGTGAACGAACCTGATCTGTGTGGATTGGAATATTGAAGCTTGATCCCTTTCACAAGATTTTGTTGAACACTAGGTGACGTTCATTTATTTCGTCCTTTAATATTTTCATTGTAAAAGTATGATGCCTGAACGTTCAGCAATATTAGGGTGTGGAGCGGTTCGGTCCCTAAAAGATGGCGCAGACGATTTCGAGTGTCCATCAGTTGGTAGACATGGACTCGACTGTAACTATGCACCTACTAAACGGGCACTCGAATTAGAGCAAGATTTAGCGATTGGTAATGATACAATCTCTAAATTAACTCGTGGTACCTGTTATAAAACAACATCAGGTCTACCTTGTCTTGTAGCCCACTCTGGTTTAGATGAGTAAATGGAAGAGGCCCGACGACTGATTGGCCAATCAGAAGGCTTTGCGGTTCTCGCTTCGTCAATGCATAAAAGTCAGGTTGCCCTAACTCCATTGGAGTGCCAGGCGGTTTTGAATGCAAGTGACACTTTGGAGTATATTGTGCATATTTTACCGGCTGTGTTAGAGCAACAGTGGGCTGATCTAAAGAACGCTATATACTGCGAGGGATTAGAAATTACGTTTAAGCAACTCACAGACTTCGTGTATTGATTGGAGTGTATTTGGTCAGTTGTGTAAATGTTGCTTAAAAGATACAAAAGCGAAGCCTGTTAGCCTCGATAATTGTCAAGAAATTCTTTCTGTTGGTGTAAAATTAAAGGATGTTCAAGTTTGTGTTGTCGGTTGTGCTCAGAAAGCCGAGTTACCTGACAGTAAATTAGCTCAGTCGGATTCTGTGATTGAACTTTCCGACACTTATTTAAATACGATCGGGAGTAAGTCTGGCACACCTGAGACCTATTTAGCCAAAAAGAATAATAAGCCTGGTTCACATGACACTGAATCAGCCGAAATTGGGTCGACAGATGGTAGCCATGACAATCCATATGATTGGAGTAAAGTGTTCCGTTGTGTACCTGGGGAGCCATTTGTGTTCCGAACTCATGATACACTAATAATATTTTGTAGATTAGATTTGTTTAATTGGCGCGAGATATCGCTGTTTGTGGATGAAATACACAGGGCTCTCTCGGGTTGGATAGCATACATAAGCTTCTTGTAGGAGAGTGGCAGAACCGAAGGACGTGATGGGTCTTAGTCTAGCAAACTTTTTCCCTATAAAAAGCCACATGTGTCCAGTGATGGTGATGCGACGTGGTGTGTGTGACTCGCCACTAAATAAAGTCATTCACTTTATTCTATTGTCCTTTTGTTTGCTTTACAAATTGTAGGTTACAGACACTTTAGCTAAGTTGATTACACATTTTGACTCCATGGAACAATTTGGTAGTAGGTGTACGAGACATGTTAAGTGTCATGTTGATTTGAATTTCTTCTTTTTACTTTCTACTTCCGACTTTTATAAAATACTAGATAAGAGTCACTTGCTCTCTACACTGGCATACAACATGATTGTCTCTACGCCCTCAGCCCACACAGAATTCGGTAGGGTAAAATCTACTAAGGACTTAGGAATCATAGTCACAGCAAACTTTAAGTGGGCTGACCAATGTGCTGCTGTGGCTCAAAGGGCCAGAAGGGAACTCTTTCGACTACGTTTAGCCCTCACTTGCAGATAAGCTGAGGTTCTATTGCCCCTTTGCAAGGCAATAGTATGGTCACATATAGAATACGGTATGCAGGCTTGTATGCCAGAAGGATATCGTGCAGCTAGGAAAGGTACAGAAGCTGGCCACTCGCATGATAGAGGGGTTAGCAATAGGACTTTTCTCGCTCAAGAGGAAGCAACTTAAGGTGCATCGTATTTGATGACTTCTTGAGGTTGTCTCCTTTAGTTTGTATACGAGGGCACAGTCTTAAGCTAAGTAAACAGCACACTAGGCTCGAATCCAGAACGCACTTTTTAAGCATCCGTATTTTGAACGAGTGGAACTCACTTCCCGCAGAACTAATCATGGCAACTTCAGTAATTGCGTTCTAACAAAGGCTGGACGGACGGTGGCAGGTGCCCTTCCCGGAGCATTACACTTAAATCTAAAACCCTCCATATTTATGATCAAAAAACCACAAAGATATTCGAAAAATCATTTTGAAACACAGAGAAGTGTTTCTTTTTCATTATTTCGTATTTGTTGAAATAAACGGCTGTCCATCGTCTTTTTATTCAATTGGACATGCAACATGCAATAACTTTCTCACCTTACGGTGATGAGACCTTCCCGTGTTTTATTAACGGCAGATACGCTACAGTTCCCAACGAATCGATCCTGATCGTGGCGATTGTTTTCAAGCACGCCTCAGAAAGAATCTGGTGACTAGTTTCGACTTGGACGACAATCGCCCTGTGATACTGAAACTGATACTGATATTGAAAATGAAATTGAATTTCAAGGTCAACTTTGACGTTTGAATTTCGGCATACAAATCACAATAAGAAGAAAACGTTTTGGCACTGGTGGTTGCTTCTCTGTAGCTTTCCAACGAAAGAAATTCTGAACGCTTGATTGGATCTCTTGCCACTTAGTGTATCGTTCAACTGAACCGAACTGATCTAATTAACCTATACTGATGAAGGTTACAAAATGTTACAATTTTAAGTTTTATGACATCGTACCGTACCATCATTTCTGCAGCATCTTTTGTATTAAGTGCTGATATTATTGTTAGACTTCATATCGCACAACAGAAAAAAACGTATGTCGAAGTCTTTCTTCGTGCACTGAACAATAATTGAGCCTACTCATTTCTTCTTCTTCTTCTTTTTCTGAATAGACGGCAGGAGGGCTACAGTCCATGAAATCCGCTTCACCTCCCGGGTCTCTGCTATCTCAGCGTGGATTCATCACGAGGAGTTTCTGAGCTGGGAGAGTAGGCGAATCGCGCAGGATAGCGGGAAGTTCACCGTCCAATATGCGTTTAAACTGCTCTTCGTTGACTGCCTCGATCGCATCAGCGGAGAGTGCATTCCAAGAGAATTGTCGAAGTTCCCTCCGGTAATATCCAAGCAGAATTCTCCGCGTGAACAGCAAATCATATCGCATTCTTCAATATTCCCGTGGGAAAAGTTTGAGTTCCCGCAATCTGTCGTCATAGGGAATATGAAACATACCTCTCACGCACATGGTAGCCCTTCTTTGGACTTTCTCCAGTCGATCCCTTTAGTTAACGGATAGTTCACCAGAAGCCCAAATTCTAATATTGGTCTGACGTTAGAACTATACAGAACTTGAAGAACTTTGGGATTTATCTCTAAGAAGTATCGTCTCAATGCCAACCACATGCAGCTGGCAGAACCGAGCTTTCTGGCAGTATCCTCCGCAGTTTTGAGGGATGAAGTTACCATCACCCCCAAATCTCGCTCCACATCAACTATCCTGAGACCATGGCCCTCCGAATGATATGCATGTTGCATGTTGTTGCTCCAGATGTGCATGATAGCACACTTCTTTTCATTAATCGGGAGCATCCATCCGTCAGTCAATTCCAAAGTTCATTCAAATCATTTTGCAAGTGGAAAGCGTCAGCGGCAGTCGTGACAGAAGCCCACACCTTCAGATCATCTGCAAATAAGAGAGAACCACTGTTTAAAATACTGGGAATTTCACTCACATAAAGTTTGAACAAGGTTGGCTTAGAACGGATCCTTGTGGTACACCAGAAGTGGGGATAAAGGATGCAGATCTGGCCCCACTGACTTCAACGAGGCTTCGCCTTCTGATAAGAAAATCCTTAATTCAAGCAAGCAAAGAATCCGCTATACCAGACATTCTTAGTTTCCAAATAAGCCTCTGATGTGGAACACGGTCGAATGCTTCACTAAAGTCGATAAAGACTACATCAACTGGCACACCAGCGTCAAGGCTTCTGCACCAATGTTCTCGGGCGGTCAGTAGATTGGAGATACATGAGCGGCCTTCCGTGAAACCGTGTTAGGCATTCGAGCATTGATGTGTCTCGCGCAAATACTGTTCAATCTTATCCTTTACAATCCGTTTCAGCAGTTTGCCTACGACAGACGTAAGTGTAACAGGACAGTAATTTACAGGATCTGATAAACTCCCACCTTTGAACATCGGCTTTACTATACCCATTTTCCAATCCTCCGGTAGACGTCCCGGATTGATTGAAATTTGGAATATAGCGGCTGAGGGTGAACTGATGATCCTTGATAAAGGTTTAAATATGGAAGGGTGAATACCATCAGGACCTGGAGATGTCTGTACCTTTAGATGTTCGATGAGGATTCGCTCCATGTCAGCCGTGATCGCAAAAGTGGCCATTACTGCCGTCGGCGATATTTGTTCGCAGGATATGGTAAGCTTTATTGCGTAAACTGATTGATATTGCGATGCAAACACCTCAGCTTTCCCAGTGTCAGTCTCTATAACCTCCAGTTCCAAATCTTTGAGAGAAGGTACGGGGTTCGATGATTTGACCCGTCGCCGAATGTACGCAAATAATCGTTTGGGATTATATTTTGAAGAATTTGCTAATTGAAGCTCGAATCGACTTCTTTTATCCTTCTTTAATTTTGAGCAAAGATTCCGTACAGCCCGATACTCTTCGTAATGGGCGTCCGATCGGCTCGTTCTGAATTTAATCTAAAGACGCTTTCTTTGCCTCAGGCAGGTACGAAGTTCTCTATCAAACCAAGGTGGGCCGGGACGATCTCTGGTTAATGGAGCAACATCCTCTAAGCGACGGATATTATTCAGAAACCATTTCCAACAGTCATCAATAGTGGAATCAACGGGTAACGTCCAGTCAATTGAGGCTGCTTGTTCAAGCAACAATTTCAAGTCCATGTTCCAGAAGTTTCTCCGTGGACGCCGCGACGGCTGGGCCGGTTTACCCCGAGTCCATTTGAACCGAATAGTACGATGGTCGCTTGTATCGATGGGCTGTTCCACGGATAAGTCAACCACATCTGACTCTCTGGGTGACAAGACCAGATCAAGAGTAGACGGAGTCTGGCCGTGTCCATAGCGAGTAGGAACGAGAACGTGCTGCACGAGGTTCAAATCCAGAATCAGATTTAGAAAATCCCGTAGGTACTCATCTCCATTTGTAACGAGGTCCAACCACTTGATATCCGCAGCATTCAAGTCACCAAGTATCATACAATCGTTCCTCGTCCCATGGCGGCGGAGCTGGTCAAATAATGCCATGATACGAGCGCAAGGTGAACGGTAAATGACACCGATCATTGCTAAACCATTACTGGACTTGATCTGACACCATATGCTTTCAGCAAAACTACCACCATCTCGGAAACGATCAACAACCTCCATGGATAAATGTTCTTTAACGTATATCGCCACCCCACCACCATGTCGAGATCCAATTCGATCACTTCTGAGTAGGCAGTAATTCGGAATAAATAGCTCTGCATCAGTAATGTCGAGTGTCAGCCAGGTTTCCGTTATTCCAACGATATCTGGCTGTAGTGCCAAGACATGTTGGCTTACTTCGTCAAATATGTTCCTCAAACTCCGCGCGTTGAAACAGAGCACTTCGAAATACTTCAATGGAGAGCAGTTGGATGGTCGATCAGTATGGACCTCCAGCGAACTTTGGATGGCCTCTTCATCACTCTAAAATCTACAATACAAAGGTCCTTCTCACTTTTCGATAATCTTTTCTTAAGCTCTATCGTAGCATTATTCATCTTTTTTCTATCGTCAGGCGACAAATCTCGTAATATTTTATACGGTTGACCCTTCAGTCGATGAACGCGCTTTAGGATCTTTTGAGCCCGATCGTCGGAAGCCAGTACTGTTTTCTGAACCCTAGGCTGTTGACACTCCAGATTTCTGCGCCCAAGTCGGAACGCTGATACAATTGTGATACCAGCCTCCCCTTGGTTAACCATTTTCCCGAAAACTGATTGAAAAAACTGGCTATTGTGTTCAATTCTGGCAGCAGATGTTTCTCCATCTGGTTCCGGCGCATTCACCATAATGAGGCAACATTTGCGTGCGTCCGGTAAACTGTTAGCTTTACTGCTCGGAAGTGAGATCTTATTCTCCTTAACCACATTACTAGAAAACTGTTGTGGTAATCAGCATTCCAATTTGTCGACTATGTTCGAAATATTGGACCAGATTGCAGTATCGGCATCTGTATTTATGGCGGCTACAGAGGCATATGTGGCGCTAGCATTGGATTCTAATTCATTAGACGTGACCAGATGTTCCGCAATGTCTGAAGAGGCAGATTCCACTTGCACGTTCGATGGCAGTGCAACAATTTTATTCCTTCTAGTTTTCGTCCGGTGTCCGGATGACACAGCTTTGCTCTTTTTCGGTGTGCTACCGAGTGGGGGTGTTTCACTATCAGCCGGAACACTTTTGCCTTGTAAATCATCAACCACCATGGAGGCGCTTATATGTAGATCTTCCTTATTTGACAAGTGGGAGGACTGCAAGGCTTCCAGACGGGGGATGCACGCTTCACAGATGAGATGAAGGTACAGCTCATGGTAGGTCCTCAACGCCTGATAACTGGTGTCCTCCATTTTACAGCATCGGGTATGAATCAAGCAGCTGCATATTGAACATTGCATGGCTTTAGATGAGGAAATAACTTTCTTGGCGCACTTGAAGCACGGCGAGGAAGTCATTGTAACGTAGCCTGCAGTGAATCGTGAATGGCGCAGCAGATTGCGAAAACAATTTACCAGGTTTCACGGGAAATACTTCTCAGTAAATCCCCAGACACGTATATGGTTGTAAATAAAGACTTCAATTGAATCAGAGAAGGAAACTGATTCCATATTCAACCACAAGACTTGTATTGAAAGACAATTGGAACCTCAGAAATTCACTCCACGCGACCTTGAGTTCAAGTTTAGGTTGATAAGCTTTCAGTCCCGTTTTCCGGAAATTCCCTCTGAGTTAACGCCACACAGCGTGCTGAGGATTTGGGAGTACTGGTTAGGACTGACTTCAAATGGGTGGACCAATGCGCCGCTGCAGCTCAACGTGCTCGCAAAGTGCTTCTTTCAGCTGAGATCCGTGCAATCCAACAGAAGACCCGATGTATTCCCGCCAATTTACAGGGCATTATTTCGGCCGCATTTAAAATATTGTGTCCAAGCGTAGTGCCTTTACTACAAGAACGACATCGTTCGACTCGAAACCATACAGCGTCTCGCGACTTGTATGATTGAGTGTTCGCGATTGAAACCTTACGATGCACGCCTGAAGTCTCTAAACCCTTCATCACTTATACGCCGTCGTTTGAGAGGTGACTTAGTTGGAACCTTTTAGATCTTGAAGTGTTTAGGCGGCGTTATCATAAACAACTTCTTTGCATTAAGTCCCGAGCTGGGCACTTTCGGGCATCCGCTCAAACTTGCTAAGCAGCGATGTAGACTAGACTCCCGGAAAAACGTTTTCAGTCTCAGGGTGGTAAATTTCTGGAACCGGCTTCCAGAAGAACTTATATCCTGCAGTTCTGTCGCGAGATTTATGTGTGGTTTGGACCGCATATTGGGTAAGCGATTTCCTGAATACTCCTCCTATTTGCTATGCATAATTAGGTAGTTAACGATTTTCAGCGCTATCTGGTAAATAAAGTGAATGTCATAGTTCTTATTTTATTACACAACTATTCTTTGACTAACTTCTCACCGTACTCGTGAAGAGAAATTGCTTTTAATTTTTCCAGCATAATTCATAACGAGGTGCTTCCAAAATAGATAATTTAATTTTGTGTAACTTTCTCCTCCTGGAGGATGAGTTGGCTTCGTTGATGTCATGGATGATGGTATAGCTGTGGAAGTCTTCTATCTCGACTTCAGCAAGGCTTTTGATTCACCAACCATCGGCTCTTGCTTCTGAAACTCTCAGCTATAGGAGTATCAGGAAACCTTCTGGGCTGGATTCGAGCACACCTAAGCGACCGTTTCTTTAATAATACATATATATATATATATATATATATATTGTAAGAGACATGTTAATTGTCGTGTAGCTTTGACATTCTTCTTTTTCCTTTCTACTACCTACTTTTATAAAATACTGATTTTTGTGACTTGAATTTGGTTTTGTTTATTATTGCTTTATAATTAAGATGTTTAACCTTGCCTTTTGTAATTGTCTTATTGGAACTCTGTTCACATATTTGGTGTACCTTTTGTTTTAATTCATTATTGTCGGACATTGTTGTTGAATTTGGTTGCCATTTTGGGCACTTGGATTTTGACACCAATTTGAGTGTCTAGTATTTGATAGACATTTTTGACGTCTATTTTCTCAGCATTGGCTGGATAATCTCTTGGCTTCGCGATCGGCGAAGATTCCAAACAGACAAAAAGAATATACGTTTTGGCAGTGGTGGGTGCTTCTCTGCAGCTTTTCACCAAAAGAAATTCTGGACGCTCGATTGGCTCGTTAGCCACATACTGTCCTGTGCAAACTGAACTGAACTGAACTGAATTTATTGATGTCATTTGGAAAATTTGAGCATTTTTGGCCCACGTTATTTGAACAACCCGGTACAGTTGAGGTTTTTCCATTATTATTGTCTATTAATCATGTTAATAGAACCGTAGTAAACTCGAATCATTGTTTTGAATTGTCGAATTAAGAAACGGGTGGTCTACGCGTTAAACAGAGACTTTAGTCGATACAGTTCTCAACATTGATTGTTCTATTTGAAGGAACAGAAAATTGAATTGCTCAATTGGAAACGGTCAATTTGGATCTTCTGCCTATTCGAACAACGATCAACTTGGATCTTCGTGCCGCCATTCTGTTCTGTTTCCTTCTCGTATTTGTCTAGGAGAAAATACTATTTGGTTTGTTGCAATCGAAGCAGTATTCAACTTGGTGGATTCACTGCTCAACTTCGTCCTCGGAATTGCGTGAATCTGCGCGAATTCGAAAATTGAAGCTCGATTCCTTCGGAGAATTTTGTTGAACTCCTGGTTACGTTCATTTATTTTGTGTTTTAAAATCATTTTTGTACATCTATTATGCCTGAACGCTCAGCAATATTAGGGTGTAAAGCGGGTCGGTCCCTAAAAGATGGCGCAGACGATTTCGAGTGTCCATCAGTTGGTAGACATGGACTCGACTGTAACTATGCACCTACTAAACGGGCACTCGAATTAGAGCAAGATTTAGCGATTGGTAATGATACAATCTCTAAATTAACTCGTGGTACCTGTTATAAAACAACATCAGGTCTACCTTGTCTTGTAGCCCACTCTGGTTTAGATGAGTAAATGGAAGAGGCCCGACGACTAATTGGCCAATCAGAAGGCTTTGCGGTTCTCGCTTCGTCAATGCATAAAAGTCAGGTTGCCCTAACTCCATTGGAGTGCCAGGCGGTTTTGAATGCAAGTGACACTTTGGAGTATATTGTGCATATTTTACCGGCTGTGTTAGAGCAACAGTGGGCTGATCTAAAGAACGCTATATACTGCGAGGGATTAGAAATTACGTTTAAGCAACTCACAGACTTCGTGTTACGTCGAGCTTGTATTGATTGGAGTCGAATTGGTCAATTGTGCAAATGTCTAAAAGATTACATAGCAAGGCCTGTTAGCCTCGTTAACTGTCAAGAAATGCTTTCTGTTGGTGTAAAATTGAAGGATGTTCAAGTTTTGTGTTGTCGCTTGTGCTCAGAAAGCCGAGTTACCTGACAGTAAATTAGCTCAGTCGGATTCTGTGATTGAAGTTTCCGACACTCATTCAAATAAGATGGAGAGCAAGCCTGGCTCACCTGACACCTATTCAGCACAAATTAATAGTAAGCCTGGTTCACATGACACTGAATCAGCCGAAATTGGGTCGACAGATGGTAGCCATGACAATCCATATGATTGGAGTAAAGTGTTCCGTTGTGTACCTGAGGAGCCATTTGTGTTTCGAACTCATGATACACTAATAATATTTTGTAGATTAGACTTGTTTAGATGGCGCGAAATATCGTTATTTGAGGATGCAATACACAAGGCTCGTTCGGGTGGGATAACATGCATGAGCTCATTGTAGGGGACGGTGGCAGAACCGGAGAACGTGGTGGGTCTTTCTCTAGCGAACGTTTTCCCTATAAAAAGCCACATGTGTCCAGTGATAGTGATGCGACGTGGCGTGTGTGAATCGCCACTAAATAAAGTCACTTGATTTATTCTATTGTCCTTCTGTTTGCTTTACGAATTGTAGGTTGCAGACACTTAAGCTAGGTTGATTACACATTTTGACTCCATGGGAGAATTTGGTGGGAGGTGTAAGAGACATGTTAAGTGTCGTGTAGCTTTGAAATTCTTCTTTTTCCTTTCTACTACCTACTTTTATAAAATACTGATTTTTGTGACTTGAATTTGGTTTTGTTTATTATTGCTTTATAATTGAGATGTTTAACCTTGCCTTTTGTAATTGTCTTATTGGAACTCTGTTCACATATTTGGTGTACCTTTTGTTTTAATTCATTATTGTCGGACATTGTTGTTGAATTTGGTTGCCATTTTGGGCACTTGGATTTTGACACCAATTTGAGTGTCTAGTATTTGATAGACATTTTTGACGTCTATTTTCTCAGCATTGGCCGGATAATCTCTTGGCTTCGCGATCGGCGAAGATTTCAAACAGACAAAAAGAATATATGTTTTGGCAGTGGTGGGTGCTTCTCTGCAGCTTTCCACCGAAAGAAATTCTGGACGCTCGATTGGCTTGTTAGCCACATACTGTCCTGTGCAAACTGAACTGAACTGAACTGAATTTATTGATGTCATTTGGAACATTTGAGCATTTGTGGCCCACGTCATTTGTACAACCCGGTACAGTTGAGGTTTTCCCATTGTTATTGTCTATTAATCATGTTAATAGAACCGTAGTAAACTCGATTCATTGTTTTGAATTGTCGAACTAAGAAACGGGTGGTCTACGCGTTAAACAGCGACTCTGGTCGTTACACACACACACACACACACATATATAATAATATATAATCTATAGATATATCTATATATATTATATAATATATATATATATATATATATATATATATATATACTGAAATCTCGGTACTATGCCACCTCGTTACTTTGCCACTCTCGCTATTATGCCAGTTTTGCTCGGTCCCGACAAAATTCAATACAAAATAAATTTACTATGACACTCCCTACTCTCGCTACTATGCCACTATTCTGTGACTATTAAAAGGTGCATTTTTGCGCATTCTACGCATATAGTCAGCCTGTTTTACGGTCAAACACGCGATGTTTCTCCCTGACGCCAGCTACAACAAGCCAATCATCTGACGCACAACGAGAAGACTCTTTCCTACTCTTGCTTCAAGTATCAATAGATAGACTCACGAAAGCGCGCGCACAAACAGACACTCACAACAGTGACATCGGTATTTTTCAAACAATTCACCCCATAATGCCAGCTCAGAAACGCAAGCGAACCGACTTTACGCTGAAGGAGAAGTTCGAGATCATCGATGCTGCGAAGAAGGAGCCGAATCAGTCCAAGTTGGCGAGGGAGATTAGCAAGAAATAGGCGTCGAAGTTAAGAGAACCACTGTGAAGGGCATTCTCAGCACGAAGGATGCAATTAAAGCTGCAATCAAAGCTGGAGTTCCATCGAAGCGCATGAAGCTGACGCAGCCTCACGGTCCGAAGTTTGAGGAGGGAGTGCTGATGTGGCTGGAGCAAGCGAGAGGACTGAATCTGCCTGTCAGCGGCGATCTGATCAAGGAGAAGGCGATAAAACTGGCCGAGCTGATGCACATCCCAGATTTCATGGCGAGCGACGGTTGGTTAAACAGCTTCAAGGAGCTCAATGGCGTCACGTTCAAGACAGTGCAGGGCGAAGCTGGAGCGGTGAATTCCCAATCCCTTATTGATTGGCAGCAGCAGGTTCTCCGGCCCTTACGCAGGCAGTTCTCTGCAGATGAAGTCTTCAACCTGGACGAGACTGATGCAAGCGTGTGATCGGCTAGACAACGAGATGAACGAGATCCGACGTAAGAAGATGCGTCAGCCGACGATTTCTGAGAGCTTTGGACTGATCGATTGGGCAAATAAATGATGGACTTCAGAAAATAAAGCCGTTTGTACAAAATCTCGTTACTACGCCACTCTTGCTACTATGCCACTCTTGCTCGGCCCCAACAGGTGGCATAGTACTGAGATTTGAGTATATATATATATATATATATATATATATATATATATATATATAATCTATCTGATAATATATATCCATATCTAATCTCTCTATAAATTATATAGATTATATATATATATTCTTCGACATCCAAGGCATGCAATACATGATCAGTTTATCAAAATTTGAACAGCAAAAGAAAATAGTACAGTTCAATTGACCGAAGGGACCGGGATTTTTGAACATTTTTTTCCGTTCAGTAAGGGAAATGAATATACAGTAGGTTAGAAAAAATTTTCAATGTCTAATAGAAATAAAATCTCATTTGAATTATGTCAAGATTTACGAATGGCAAGGATGCAAGAAACAAATGGAGAACAGAAATGGAAGGTAATTATGGAAAAGCTGGTGCGAATTGTGATAAAGTTGTAATAAAAAAAAGATAAATAAATTATATATTCATAAATTCATGTTTTTACGGAAAGGATGGTTAACAAGATTGAAAAGGGGACATAAATCCATCGGAATAAGAAAATCTAAAAAATTGTGGGAGACGAAAGAGGGTGTGGCTGATAGCAGGGAACAGGCAGTATGGTGCTGTGCTCCGATACACTTGAAGAATTGTCGACGAATCGAACTAAAATTTGTTCACCAGCCGGATTTTCGTTATCTGCAGGAGAATGAATCTCATACGGAACAAATCTCGGGCGGATAGATTTCGAGCCAATTACAGTAATGGTTCGTTATTCGAAGAAGATGATGTAACAACATATCTAGGGTGCGGTAACCTGACACTTGAATGGCCAGTTATCCAGAGAATAGCATAAGACATCATGATATACTAATATGTGGAGAAAGATGTGGAATTAGAAACCTGGGATCCCATGAGAGTATAGAATATCTAGAGAAGAGTTTATCTTAAGGATTTGGGATAGTGAGTGAACGGTAAGAGTTTCTACAAGCGTTTCAAATTTTCCTGTAGATGTGCACATACGGAAATGAAGAGATTGAGAATGCTAAAGTTGCGCATATCTGATTAAGAAGAAGTTACGTCTAACTCTAGTGCGAGACATAGGGATATTCAACAGCCTCGTTTGATTGCGCAGATCATATTGAATATAATCGTGAAAGCGCATGGCAGACTGAAGCTTATTTCCTTGCTGAGTAATGATTCGAAAGAAAATAAGCAGATTCAGGCGAATTCTGCGTAGCCATAGTGGTTCAGCATTCAGCAAATTACATCTTTCAAGATTAGGCAAGGGGTTAGAATAGCCCAAAGTTATTTTGCTGAAAGTACGTTGAAATCTCTCTAAGAGAAAACAATCGCGCCTACCCATGTGAGAATAAATGATATTACCATTATCAAGAATTGGTAGGACCTTCATCTTATACAATGCTATTTTACTCTCGCGTAAGAGGAATTCATGGTTAATTGAGCAAAAGTTTTGTCTTGCTCTCGCGATGAGGTGTCTAGCTTGTTCACTGAAATTAAGAGAAAAGGAGTATCTAAATCCAAGATCCCTAATTTCTGCAGAAGGTGTTATGCATGAGCCAGTTTAGATGATCCTCACTTCGCAAGTGCGCATATAACGATTGGGGTTCCCTAGAACTCAGTCTTTGTGCCGTTGCTGTTCCTCATCTTCATTGATGATCTAGACAACCAACTGCGCTCAAACTGTTATATGTTTGCTGACAACGTTAAATAGTCAATACGTCGGATAACTCCGATCTGATAAGTGACGTGGTAGCTGTAACAGCATGGGTGGTTAATTAGGATCTTCCCCTTAACCTAGATAAGAGTCACTTGATCTCTACACTGGCAGGCAACATGATTGTCTCTACGAATTCCGCTCACACGGAGTTCCGTAGCGTGAGGTCTACTAAGGACCTAGGAATCGTAGTCTCCGCAAACTTTAAATGGGCTTACCAATGTGCTGCTGTGGCTCATAGGGCTAGGAGGGAACTCTTCCGACTACGTTCAGCCCTCACTTGCAGAAAAGCTGAGGTGCTATTGTCCCTCTACAACCCAATAGTAATGCCACATTTAGAATACTGTATCCAGGCATGGAAGCCGTATTACCAGAAGGATATCGTGCAGCTAGAAAAGGTACAGAATCTGGCCACTCGCATGGTCGAGGGGTTAGCATACACCAATTATGAAAATCCTCTATAAGCACTAGGACTTTTCTCGGTTAGAAGGAGGCAACTTACAGGGATCTTATATAGACCTTTGAAGTTGTCATAGGATTAAGTTGTCCCTAATTCGATGACTTCTTCCGGTTCTCTCCTTTGGTTGGTACACGACGGCACATTCTTAAGCTATGTCAGTGGTTCTTAACCTGGGTTCGATCGAACCCTAGGAGTTCGGTAAGTCCTTTTCTGGGTTTCAACGGTTTACCATGGATTTTACCCATACATAGAAAACACGTTATTACTTTACGCGCCATTGGACTCAGTGGTTTTTCACATGATTTGCACGTGACTTCTGTACAATTCTGCGTGTCGAGATTAGTCCTATCAGCTGAGCCGACCGTAAATAATGTTGTGTTCGCCGAGTCCATGCAATGAGGTCAAGTTGGTTACGTGTCGCTGTCACAGTTTGATCGATCGATTGTCTGTATGTTGTATCGCGTGATGCCGTCAAACGTGTTTGTAGCCTGAAGTGGGTTGTTCGGCTGAGTGGTGGGCGTTTTTCGGCAGGTCAATGTGGTTGCTTCGGAACTCCTGATTTCGTCATTTTGCAAATAATCCACTATTGCGCGTTAACCACACAAGGTTAAATACAGAAACAGTTATCAAAATGCGTTGCTCAACGCGATGTTGGCAATGACAGCGAAGCCGTAGAATAGTTACCGATTGGAAAAAGTTTGCGCGCGGGAGCAAACTGTGATATTTACGCTGACGTGACATTACGCTTAGCTTGACTACTATTGGTTGCAGCTGATCACGCCACATCGCTTGGACTTTATATCTGTGCTGACTGCTTCAATCAGCTCGGGTCAATCAGTAGTCGACTTGTGACTGTCCTGGTCGTACGTGATTTTTGATTTCCCTTTCAATACTTCAAACCCTTGATACTAACTATGTCGAGCAAAAAAGGAAGTGGTCGGACGAATACGTTCAGTATGGATTCACGTGTTTAACGGAACGTGATGGGAGTCAGCGTCCTCAATGTAAGTTTTTGCAATGCCAATTTGAGCAATTCTAGTCTGGCACCGGCAAAACTAAGGGAACACTTCCTAAGGTTGCATGAAGAAGGACAATACAAAACAACAACGCTCGCTGAATTCAAGTTGAAAAGAGCCAGATTCGATGAAAAGGCTACTCTGCCTGTTTTCGGCATTGTACCCATCGACCAACCGGTTTTAACAGCATCATACGAAGTTTCGTACTTGATTGCAAAGCGGGGCAAACCACACACCATTGGTAAAACACTCGTCAAAACAAGCTGCGTTGAAGATGGCGAATATTATGCTGGGAAAAGCTGCTGAAAATAAGTTGTCCCAAATTCCTCTCTCAAATGACACCATCAGCAGCAGAATAGATGACATGAGCAGAGATATCCTAGCACAAGTATTTACAGATCTGATTTCGAGCCCTACAATATTCAGCTTCCAACTCGACGAGAGCACCGATATTTCCAGTCTAAGCCAGCTTTCTGTATTTGTGCGCTATGTGAGAAACGACATGATAAAAGAAGACTTCTTATTTTGTAGGCCTCTCACAACAACAACTAAAGCAGCCGACGTGAAGAAACTTGTGGATTACTTCTTTATAAGCAACGATCTTTCGTGGGATATGGTTTCTGCAGTTTGTTCGGACGGAACTCCAGACATGCTGGGACAAAAATCTGGGTTAAGTTTGCTGGTGAAAGTTGATGCACCACATATCATTGTTACGCCCTGTGTTCTGCACAGGCATGCATTGGCAACAAGAACCTTGCCTCACAAACTAACAGAAGGATTGAAAACGGTAGTGGAATGTGTGAACTATGTGCGTAACAGTGCTCAGAAGCACTGCATCTTCAAAGAGCTGTGTAATGAAATAGGCTCTGAATTCGAAGTACTTCTGTACCATTCGAACGTTCGCTGGTTATATCGGGGTAAGGTGCTGAATCGTGTTTTTGCCATGCGTGTGGAATTAGCCCTGTTTTCGCGAGAGCACCAACATTGTCATGCAGATAACTTCAAAAATTCTGAGTTCATTCTTATTTTGGCGTGCATGTCCAATATCTTTGATGCTCTTAATTACCTTAATCAGCAGATGCAGGGCGGTGGAGTCAACATGATTGAAGCGGAAGAAAATCTGAGGTCTTTTCAAAAAAGCTACCGTTATGGAAGCGACAAACTGAGAATGATACCTTTGCAAATTTTCCCCTGCTGGATGACTGTGTGAGTAAGATCGGAGACGTGTTCGATATCGGAGACATTTCTGTACCCAGGGCACTGAAGCAAGCAATTGCAATTCACGTGGATGAGCTCGCAAAGTCTCACGACAGATACTTCCCCACCATATACTCATATCCAGCATGGGTGAGACAGCCATTAACGTTCAATGTTGCGACAGCAAATGTCAATGAGGAATACCTGAACAAAATCATTGAACTGCAGAAAAGACAGGTTCAACAGCAACTCTTCTGAACAACAAAGCTCTCAACGTTTTGGTGTCATCAAGTCGTTGCGTACCGTCTTATTGCTAAGAAAGCCCCCAAAATTTTCATACCGTTTGTTACAACATATCTTCGCGAGCAGTCCTTTTTGATGATGGTAAACATAAAAACGGAGAAAAAACAAACTTTGTTGCGAAAATGATATGAGAGTGGCACTTGCCAAGACGAAGCCGCGCATTCTTGAAATTGTCGCTGTGAGGCAAGAACAACGATCACATTGATCAGCGGTAAATATTCATTTCGTGTTTGTTCATGTGCGAAATTTATGTTGTAATGGTTTTTTCTTTTAACACAGTGATTTTGTGTGCAAATGATGCATGAGACAGTTTGTGCATTCATACAGTATATAGTTTTATACATATGTTTTGAATTGGAACAAAAAACACATTTAATTTTTCCAACCACGAAGGGTTCGATGAATACATGTATGGAACTTGTAGGGTTCGGTACCACCAAAAAGGTTAAGAACCACTGAGCTAAGTAAACAGCACACTAGGCTCGAATCCAGAACGCACTTTTTAAGCATCCGTATTTTGAACGAGTGGAACGCATTTCCCGCAGAACTAATCATGGCAACCTCAGTAATTGCGTTCTAACAAAGGCTGGACGGACGGTGGCATGTGCCCTTCCAGGAGCATTAGACTTAAATCTAAAACCCTCCATATTTATGATCAAAAAACCAAAAAGATATTCGGAAAATCATTTTGAAACACAGAAAAGTGTTTCTTTTTCATTATTTCGTATTTGTTGAAATAAACTGCTGTCCATCGTCTTTTTATTCAATTGGACATGCAACATGCAATAACTCTCTCACCTTTCGGTGATGAGACCTCTCCAATCTTCCATTCACAGTTACACACGCCTGTGTCACTTACGAATCAATCCTGGTAGTTGTGTTTTTTAAGCACACCCTCGAAAAAATCTGGCCATCCTTTCGACTTGGTCGACTATCGCCCTGTGATACTGATACTGATACTAAATACCATCCAAATAATATATTGGCGTCGCGATCGACAAGGATATCCAACGCACAATAGGAACAAAATCTTTTGGCAATTAAGGTTGCTTCTCGGCAGCTTTCCAACGAAAAAAATTCTGGATACTCGGTTCGTTCGTTAGCCACTTACCGGCCTCTGCAATCCAGATAAGCGCCGATGGAATAACTCCGCAACAGCGGATATTTCAATCAAGAACGCTCAAGTGCTGATAGAAATTATAGGCGACGAATCTTGGCTAAGTTGTGAATCAGCCAACGAAAGCCTCGCTTCGTATGCGCTCAACGCTTCTGCATTAAGAACCTATACGCCACAACCTTCCAGCGACGTAGATTCTCCACACAGCATTAATTTGGACGTACCAAATAACTTAATAATACCTCGGGATTTGCGTTCGCGGGTTCTCCGAAATTAGGCGGGGTATATCGAAATGCTGTGAGCAGACTATACACAAATGCTTGCAGTAAATCTAGGATCCTAGGTTTATCAGAGACCTGGCTTCAAGATACAGACATTATTCCAGTTGATATTCTTTTTACATATACAGCCATCAGATCGGATAGACCAGATGGTAGACTCAGAGGAGGAGCTTTAATATTACTACAGCATGGTATTAAATACTAAGACTATGGCCTCAAAATGACCGCCTTTGGCATCCAGCTGGTCTCGACAATCGTCATAGACGATAAGCTCTCTTTTGCGTTAGGCTGCTCATACAGGGCATCCGGCGCTTCTGAGGAGGAGGACCAGGAACTTAGGGAACATCTTACCAGGTTGCTCAGAACTGCCCCACGAGTCTATTTAATAGGTAACTTTAACCTACCGGGTATTGACTGGGACACGCAGACGACCTCTAATAGAATTTTTCAGGTATATCTCGATTGGATGCACTCCAGTGCGCTTCATCAGCACTTAAGTGAGAAAACTAGGTACAGAGATGGACATTCACCATCTACACTGGACCTACTTTTGTCCTAAAGATGTCCAAAACCTCTCTTACGAATCACCTTTGGCGAAAACCGACCATGACACCATAATATTACAGGCTATTCTCTGTTTTCATAAGCCACCAGTCAAATACCGGCGTAATCTAAATCGAGTTGACTGGAATGCCGTAGGGCTTTCCGCTTCACAATGTGACTGGTTCTCTGAAACCAATGACATCGAGAGAAAATGGTCGGTTATTAAGCGCAATATTTTGAGTCTTCAAGACCTTTACTGTCCTTTTCGACCTACACGGCTGAAGAGCAAGCCAGCTTGGTGGAATCCTGTTGTGCGGCGCAAAATTATTAGGCGCGACAGACACTGGAGGACATATATAGCCTTGCCAACCTATAGAAATTAGTCGTGCTATAAGGCTTCCAGAAACAACACAGTAAAGCTACAACGGGAGCGTAAGCGAAGCTATGAAACTTACCTGGCGAAATCTGCTAAAAGAACCCTAAGAAGTATTTTAGTTATATTCAGTCTAAGGGTAAGACAAGGGAGCACATAGGTACACTAATAATAGAAAATGGCGAGAAAGCCAATTCTGACCGCGAAAAGGCAGTAGCTTTGCTGGATTATATTCAAAGCGTACACAGAATGGATGACGGCGATGCGATTCACTCAGTCCCAACTCTTAGTACGGAAATGATTGCCTCACTAAGCGAAGTAGTTTTTTGCACGGATGATGTCGCGCGTGTCCTAAAGAATCTAGACGGAAATAAATCCGCCGGACCTGACGACGTGCATTCTATAATTGTAAAGGAAATATCAAACGTACTAGCAGAGCCTCTATGTGAGTTATAGAACGAATCACTCTGTAAAGGCATCCTACTAGATGACTGGAAGAAAGCTATTGTCGTACCCATTCCAAAGGGAGGTTGCGCAAACATAGCTAAGAATTTCTGACCGGTAAGCTTGACTAGTTTTTATGTCAAACCTTGGAGAGACTTATCAGTGATCAGATGTGCAGCCACCTCATGCACAATTTATCATAAAGCACGGTTCAACATGGCTTTCTTAAAGGAAGGTCGTGTCTCTCGAATCTTCTATGCTTTTTAGATAGAGTTTCCAAGACACTGGATGAAAGCGGACGGGTAGAGGTCTTTTACTTAGACTTTAGTAAGGCGTTCGACTCGGTTAGTCACAGGTTCCTAGGGATGAAGCTCGCGGCGAAAGGCATTTCTGGTAAGCTTCACGACTGGATAACCAGTTTTCTTCGTGATAGATACTTGCAGGTCCGTGTAGGCGATACTAGTTCTGAATTTGCAACAGCTACCAGTGGAGTCCGACAAGGTTTAGTATTAGGCCCAATACTCTTTCTAATCTTCATCTATGATCTGGCATCGCAGTTGTCATGTCCCTGCTACATGTTTGCTGATGATGTCAAATTCACCGGATCCAGTGATCACGGTGATTTGTTGAGAGATATTGAAAAGGTCAATAAATGGTCGCAGGATTGGGATCTTCCTCTGAACTATAGTAAATGTCATCGGTGGTCTACAGCGGTCGACAGAATTACAGCAACTGCGAATAACGGTAGGATCGACTTTCAATCTATTCAGAGGGTTAAGGATTTGGGTATAGTCGTAACAGCGGACTTTAAATGGGCTGCGCAATGTGCCACAGTTGCATAACGAGCTAGAGGAGAACTCTTTGGCTAAAATCCGTTCTGACATGTGGAACGCCTGAAGTGTTTATCCCTTTATATACGGCGCTTGTCAGGCCGCATTTAGAATACTGCGTGCAAGCATGGAGCCCCTTCTTTCAAAAAGACATATTGCTATTAGAAAGAGTTTAACGACTGGCTACCAAAATGGTTGAAGGTATGTTAGGGAAACCCTACGAAGAACGTCTAATTTCTTTAGGTCTCTTTTCCCTTTGGCGTCGGCGTCTACGGGGTGACCTCATAGAAACTTTCAAAATCATTAGAGGCTTATGCGACGAGGGTTGTTAAATCCTGTTCTGTCGAGCGATCAACCCCTCAACTAGAGGACATACATTGAAGCTTGCGAAAAACCACAGCCGTCTGAACCTTAGGCAACACGTTTTCAGTGAAAGAGTGGTAAGCTTCTGGAACAAGCTGCCTGAGGAACAAATAGCTTGCACATCAATAGGTGCATTCAAATAAGGTTTAGATGCCTTGTGGCTTGGGCTTTTCCCAGACTTTTTCCCGTGAATATGCAGGTTGTCTGTCAACAGAATAGTCCTTTTTTGTTCATTTTGAATGATTATGGTCTTCACCACGATTTTAAAAAAATTCTGTTATTTAATGCCTTGTTTTAAATGTCATGTTTTAAATGAACGCACCAATTTTTGATAGCTAACCACTCACCGGCTTGGTGAAGAGAAACCCTTTCCGCTTTTCTTAGTCGCAGCTTGAAAAACACCGGACGCACCATCGCATACGACGAGGATACCATAGAAAAATGAACCAACTTTGGCATCATGTGCCAACTGAACTGAACTAATCTCTTGGCGTCGCGATCGTCGAGAATATCCAAATCACAATGATAAGAAACGGTTTCGCAGTGGTGGTTGCTTGCGGCTTTCCACCGAAAGATATTCTGGACGCTCGATTGGTTCGTTAGCCACTTACTGTCCTGTGCAACTGAACTGAACTGAACTTCAACCACTAAACTTGGGGAAGAGCTGTCTTCTGACGACCGATTTAGCAACAACCCAACTAGAAGTTGGTGAAGGAACTATCAGAATAGCGGCTGCTCAGAAAGTGAAGGATCTTGGCATTACTATAACAGGCAATTTTAAATGGGCTACTCAATGTGTCGAAGCTGCAAACAAGGCTCGCAGAGAATTGTTCAGACTTCGCTCAGCGTTATCTTGCCGAAAACCTTCAATCTTCATTCCCTTATACTAAGTAGTCGTGCGGCCCCACTTGAAGTACAGCGTTCAATCCTGGGCACCGTACTTAAAAAAAGATATAGCATGTCTCGAAAGGGTCCAGCGCCTTGCGACTAGGATGGTTGAGGGTCAGACAGGTAAAACCTATGAGGCTAGACTCAAGGACCTCGGTTTGTTCTCACTAAAGAGACGGCGGCTGCGAGGTGACCTAATAGAAGCTTTCAAGATTCCAAAGGGTCTTACGAGTGGTAATATTACTGAAATCCTTAAACTTGCCCCTAAAGCAGCTACAAGGTGTAATTCTATGAAACTTCTTAAGAGTATTCCCAGGTTGCTGGCACGTGAGCACTTTTTCAGCAAACGTGTGGTCAACTTCTGGAACAAGCTCCCAGATTGTATAGTAAGCCTCCCAAATGTGTTGAGCTTTAAAAGGGAATAAGACGTTAAATGTTCTATCATATTTCCGCACATTGTCTAATGGAAAACTATAAAAAACGTATTTTTACATTTTTATCATATTTGTCTAGGCCTGGACAACCTGACAGCAAATTAGCCCACATGCAGTCTATGACTGTGTTTCACTTTACCTCGACTAGGCTAGTGATTTCATACACCACACATTGTTCACGCATATTATTGCATTGTTTCCTGAATAGCTGACTTCTCACCGTGCTGGTGAAGAGAAACCCTACCTTACTTTCCAGATATTCGGAAACAAGAACGTGTGAAATGTACGAACTGTATACTCGATATCGAAGTGCCGGGTGCTCAACCGCATACCGTCGAAGGAAATCTGGGCGCGTGATTGACCTTTAGCCACCTTCAGCCCTGTGCAACTTGAACTTGAACTTGAACTGAACTGAACTGAACAGTGCGCGGTGCGTTCAACTTGGTTGTATTTTCAACGCTCTGCTAAAAATTATTACGCTTTTTCGCTATTCTGTGAAATTACTGTAAAATAGTCTAACTATTTTGCTACCTCATAAGAAGCAAATCGTCCATTATATTTCGTGCTGATTAATTACGCTTGTGATTAAATCAATCTAAAATCTTTCTGGTACATTATCGTTACTTATATTTTTCGCCGTAAGATGAGTACAGTTAATGCTTGCCTCAACGGCAATTGCTGCAAAAAAGTGGTCATGGGCATTGAGTGCACAGCGTGCAAGCGTTGGGCTCAGCCTAGCTGCTCTGGCATACATAAATCTCACTATGGGATTTATGCAAAGTATCGCTGGGTACAGTGGTATTGCAGCTCCTGCCATAAGGCTGCCAGTGACGCTGCTTTTATTATTGTAAAACCTCAAAATAGTGAAATTTCGCTCAGCACGTCTAACGTCGTACCCACTCAAACCTATGCATCTGTTTTGTGCACAAACATGAGCCCGTGGACAACTGCAGTCAGGGCGGGAGTTAACAAAGTTAACCAGTTACACCATCCTCCCAAGGAGGCCAATGTAAGGAGAACTTTGAAAAAACGTGCAAATGAAAAATCTAGATCACCTGCAGCCGAGAGAAAAGTCGAACAGGTTAGCCAGGTAACCCGTCCACCCTGGCAAGCTGCAACTCCCAAGGTGGCCAATGTAGCTGCAACCTTCAAGAAGCGTACTAAGGCCAGTAAGGTTAGTACACAAAAACGGCAACATTCAATTGATGACGGTTCGCCTGTGCTGGAGCAAATTATTCAGGAATTAAATGGTTTGCGTCAGCAAATCGAAACACTGCACAGCAATTCCTCTGCTCCGAAATCTAGAACTAGAAATGTACTAGTTTTTAACCGAGCGGGACCATTTATTAAGGAATCTAAGTCTCGCAGAGATCTTGATCGTAGGGTATAAACGATCTTCTCCGAATAGTGGATATGAAGCCTTCTACTCCCACAGTGCGAATCCACCGAGTAGGAAGATGGAGGATGGGTAACTGCCCTCGACCAATCCTGGTTGAATTTAATTATCAGGCGGATCGGGATGCATTCCTGGCTAGGGCTGAGTATATCGCAAACTTAACGCTAGATAAACGTCAGGTGAAGCCCGACAACCCTCCGTCCCGGATTCGGCAAAATTCTTCTGATTCCAATAGGAGAAACTTAACCATGAGAACATCGGTCATTCTTAACCCGGATGCAGCGCAAAACGCTATTCAGTCACAGACGGGCATACCGAACAGCACTATGCCACTAGTCTTGTTGTCCGGCCCAGATGACGTTGACTGTCTTAGCGCAACTGACGATGGCACCCGAGAAGATGACTCCAGTAGTTGCTTCTCTTCTATGGATGCGGTCTCAATTGTCAGGCAACGGTCAATTACGTTAACGCAAGAGGCCGCCGAAACTGATGCTCCTGCTCTAAGTAGCACGCCAAAAAACGTGCAGCTCCCTCGGGTGCTTCGACCGAGGGCCAAACAGGACTAGTTTCAGAAGCACGAATAACCAGTGCCCAAGTATTGTATGCAAATGTATGCAGCATCAGGAATAAGTGGGCTGAACTTTCTCTCTGCGTGGCTCAGTTACACCCACGGGTTATTGCGCCTTCTCTGACCTGGCTGTCTGCGATTGATGAGGTGCCGGTAAACATCAGTGAACAGTATCTCGTCATAAGATGCGATAGGCCGGGCGATAGGAGAGGCGGTAACGTTGCACTGCTGTTGGAGTATGGTTTGCACAACATGGGTACAGGGATATCTCTAGCCATTGAAAACGTCCAAGTGGTTACGAGTATCCTGACTTGCTACAAGTCATCGCTCGCAATTGCTTGTGTTCACGTCACTCCCGGTGCATCCGTACAGGAGTTTACACAGCTCATTGAGACACTCGACGGTTTGTTTAACTCAGCTCACGGTGTACTTATCTTGGGTGATTTCAACCTTCCAGACATAGATTGGCCTCTCCCCACTGGTCTAGTCACCCAGCAATCTGACACCTTTCTCGAATGGCTCCATAATCATGCGCTGCACCAGCATGTCAATGATCCTACAAGGTTTCGCCATGGATGCACTCCATCCACTCTTGACTTGGTATTGTCGTCCCAGCTAGAAGCCATTAGTCATTTAAAGTACCTACCGCCGCTCGGCAAAAGTGATCACGTAATGATAAGCTTCGAAGCGATATTGCGTTTTCGCAAACCTTTCTCTCGTCCTAGACGCAATTTTAGGCGTGTAGACTGGGGTTTACTCTTGCAGACTTCAAAATCTTCCCTTCAGATATCTAGCGATTTGAATGTAAATGAAAATTTTGATAGAATTTCTAAGTATCTAAACGAGTTACAAGACAAGCACGCTCCGCTACAGTGTGTGAGAAGGCATCGAAGGCCACCCTGGTGGTCTCCTCGAGTCCGTAGGTCTACCCGTAAACGGGATCGTCTATGGCGGCATTATAAGCTATCCCTTACTTCTGGTTCTTGGGCTTGCTACAAAACCGCTCGGAATACCTGTGTTAAATTACAACGTGTGCTTGAACAGGATTTTAAGTTATCTCTAGCTAGGGATGCTAAATCCAACCCGAAAAGTTTTTATAGCTACGCACAGTCAAAAGGAAAAACTAGGGATAACATAGGGGATTTGAAACTGAAGGACGGAAAAGTTGCCGATACCGACCTGTCTAAGGCGATTGCCTTCTCAGGGTTTTTCAGTAGCGTTCAACGACGGGATAATGCTTCAAACGCACCGTCAGATCTGCTCAACCTGACAACTGGTGTCCATGTATTAGATAATAATAATAATAATAATATATATTCTTGGATATCCAAGGCATGTAATACATGATCAGTTTATCAAAATTGGAACAGCAAAAGAAAAAAAATATAACGGTGCAAATGACCGAAGTGAGCGGGATTTTTAAACATTTTTTCCGTTCAATAATGGAAACGAATATACAGAAAGTAAGAAAAAATCTTCATGTCTAATAACAATAAGATTTCATTTAAATTTTGTCAGAATTTACGAATTGCAAGGATGGGAAAACATGGAGAACATAAATGGAAGGTAATTATGGAAAATGTGAAGTGAATTGTAATAAATTGTCATAAAAAATTGATAAATAAATTATATATGTATCAATTTATGTTTTTTTACGGAGAGATTGGTTGAGAGGATGGAAAATTGAACATAAATCCATCAGAATAAGAAAATCTAAGAAATTCTGGGGGATGAAAGAGGGTGTGGTTAAAAGCATGGGAGTAGGGTACGCTGTGTACTCCAATACTCTTGAAGAATTGTCGACGATTCGAGCCAAAATGTGTTCACCAGCCGGGTTTTCGTTATCTGCAGGAGAGTGAATCGCAAATGAAACAAATCTCAAGCAGATAGATTTCGAGCCAGTTTCACTGATGGTTCGGTATTCGAAGACACTGGAATATAATGAAAGATATTCTCTTCACCATCATGGTGAGAGGTCATCAAAGTAAAATAGTTCATCATTTGAAAAATAAGAATGTACATTTTCAGGTTTTTTTTTACTTTTTTTTATTTTTTTGGTAGATTTTATTTTTTTGCAAGTTTGGATAAAAATGTGACATTTATAAGATATATACATAATGGTGTATAGAAAATGTCATGGAAGGCAATGTGACAAATAGAAAAATGTGATGCAAGTCCCAACCTATGACGAAACATGCATAGACCCTATGTAACCTGACACTACAGCAGCGTTATAAATATCTAATCAGAAAAATAATTTTTTTAGATGTTTCTATTTTTTTAGAGACATTTGTTTACGATATAAACCTGAATTGAAACGATAAGGTTACTGCACATGGGCTAAGATACTGTCAGGTTGCCCAGGCCTAGACAGATATGAGATGGGGAATAGAGGTAGATGTAACATACATAGACCCTAAGTAACCTGACTAAGATACTGTCAGGTTGCCCAGGCCTAGACAGATATGAAATGGGGAATAGAAATAGATGTAACATACATAGACCCTAAGTAACCTGACTAAAGAGATACAAAAAGTAAAGGTACATATAATACTAGTCCCAGGTTTTGATGTATGTATGAAAGCACAAGCCCGATCCAGGCAAAGTGCCGCACAGTCAGAGACTGCACATGGGCTAAGATAGTGTCAGGTTGCCCAGGCCTAGACAGATATGAGGGAAGAGTAGAAATAGATGAAACATACATAGACACTAATTAACATGACACTTAATAATACCATGTATTTCGGACATTGTGAACAGTTCTATATGTGTGCTAGTGTACAAAATACATACAACTGGTTCAATAACCAGGAATACTGTGACAAAATATATTGTCTATAGAAGTGTTTATTTTCAGAATTTCGCATAGCGATGGAGCAGTAAGAGAATCTACGAGTGTTTTAAATTTACCTGCAGATGTGCACATGCGGAAATGGAGTGGAAGAGAATTCCAAAGATGCGCATACCTAATTAAAAAGAGGTTTTGTCGAACTTTAGTGCGAGTAAGGGGAATATGTAATAGCCTCATTCGGTTACGTCGTACAGAACGATTGCAATCTTGGAAGCGCATGGTAGATCTAAGCTTAACTTGGTGCTCTGTGATGATTCGGAAGAAAAGAAAAAGATTAAGGCGAATTCTGCGTAACCATAGCGGATCAATGTCTAGTAGATTGCATCTTACTGAAATGTCCTTCAATGAGGCTGAGATGTTTGACGCACTTATCCATGTCCAGGTCAACAAATCTGAGGGACCGGACAGCATCTACTCCATTATGCTTACAAATCTTGCCTCAGTGCTTGTCGAACCGTTTTGCCAGGTCTTTAATTCATGCCTGCAACTAGGAGTTGTTCCAAGTAAGTGAAGGGAAGCCATAGTGGTACCTATACACAAGGGTGGTTGCAGGTCAACTGTTGGTAGCAATAGACCGGTCAGCTTGACCAGCATCGTCTCGAAAGTAATGGGAAAACTGCTGTGTGATAAAATCTGTCAACATCTTTGTCGGCATTCTCTGTTGAGTGTAACTCAGCATGAATTTCCTAAGGGTAGATCCTACCTGACTAACCTTCTTAGCTTTCTCAATACTGTCATTAAAAGGATGGATGAAGGGAAGCCTGTCGAAGCCCTCTACCCAGACTTTAGCAAGCCTCTCGATTCCGTAAATCACCGGCTTCTAGAGATTAAGCTTGCAGCCAATGGCATACGGAGTAGTCTACTTGCTTGGATAAAGGTCTTCCTTACTGGTAGGACATTCCGAGTGAGAGTAGGATCTACGCTGTCGAATCAAACCGACGTGATCAGTGGTGTACCGCAAGGTTCGGTAATTGGTCTTCTTCTATTCCTGATTTTCATCCGTGACTTGTCCTCCGAATTGAAGTGCCCATGCTTCATTTTCGCGGATGATGTGAAATTCATCGGATCAACGGCTGAAGATACCTTGATGCACGACCTTGAGCGGGTCATGAACTGGTCATATCACTGGGATCTTCCACTGAAACTAAAAAAGTTGTGAGATGTTTCCTCAATACTCTCCTTAATTGCTATACAAGCTTAGGTTTTTCATCTTTTAGCGTTATCCAGTAAATATAGTGAGGGCTAGAGTTCTCTGTGTTTTTTGTTTTATTATACACAATGCTACTTCAGCTGACCTTTTACCGTGCTGGTGAAGAGAAACTGCTTTTTCATTTTCCAGCATCGGCTATAACGCGAGGCTTCCGAAGTTGAACCTGGATAATCTCTTGGCTTCGTGATCGGCGAAGATTTGAAATAGACAAAAAGAATAAACGTTTTGGCAGTGGTGGGTGCTTCTCTGCAGCCTTTCACCAAAAGAAATTCTGGACGCTCGATTGGCTTGTTAGCCACATACTGTCCTGTGCAAACTGAACTGAACTGAATTAATTACCCTATACTGTTGAAAAGAGTTGGCTTTGATTAAGTTTCAGTGCACGAAGAAAGACTTTGAAATTAATTTCTTCGTATTGTGCGATATGAAGTCTAAGAATAATATTAGCGCATAATACAAAAGATGCAGCACAAATGTTGGTCCGGTACCCCTTAATAGAACTTGAAATTGGCTAAGAGTATTTACACAAACGGTGTAGTTTGTGTAAATGAATAATTTTAGCCAATCAAATAACCGACCAATCAGATGTCAGAACGTTATTGAGAATAATTTTAGCTAATGTGGTCGTGGTGCAGTGGTTATGTACTTCGCTGGGGGGAGTGAGGTCCCAGGTTCGAACCTCGGGGGCGACGATATTTTCGAAATAATTTTCGTCATCGGTAAGAAGACTCAGCATTATTTCTAAATAGAGTTTTCTAATTTCTCTCTCCTTTATCTCAATTAGCCAGCAGAGGCAAGACTCGACGAAATGGAAAGAAAAAGAAAAGCAAGAGAGAGGAGAAAATTAGAGCAGAAAATCGCTATCGATAAAATCGAAAGGATAGAGAAATTAGAAAACATGGTGAACCAGAGCCAATCAAATAATCAACCAATCAGAGGACACAACGTTTGTGACAATAACCTTATTCCTGTTTGATAAGCTTTCAGTCCCGTTTTCGGGAAATTCTCTCAGTGTTAACGCCACACAACGTGCTATGGATTTGGGAGTACTGGTAATTACTGACTTCAAATGGGAGGACCAATGCGCCGCTGCAGCTCAACGTGCTCGCAAAGTGCTTTGTCGGATGCGATCCGTGCTATCCAACAGAAGACCCGATGTATTCCTGCCACTTTACAAGGCATTAATTCGGCCGCATTTAGAATATTGTGTCCAAGCGTGGTGCTTTTACTACAAGACCGACATCGTTTGACTCGAAACCATACAGCGTCTCGCAACTCGTATGATTGAGGGTCAGCGAAAAAAACGTACGCTCCACGCCTAAAGTCCCCATAGCGTTTCTCCGTTATGCGCCGTCGTTTGAGAGGTGACTTAGTTGAAACCTTTTAGATCTTGAAGTGTTTAAGCGGCGTTATCATGAACAACTTCTTTGCCTTAAGTCCCGGGCTGGGCACTTTCGGGCATTCGCTCAAACTTGCTAAGCAGCGATGTAGAGTAGACTCCCGGAAAAACGTTTTCAGTCTCAGGGTGGTAAATTTCCGGAACCGGCTCCCAGAAGAACTTATATCCTGCAGTTCTGTCGCGAGATTTATGTGTGGTTTGGGTAAGCGATTTCCTGAATACTCCTCCTATTTGCTATGCATAATTAGGCAGTTAACGATTTTCAGCACTATCTGGTAAATAAAGTAAATGCCATAGTTCTTATTTTATTGCACAACTCTTCTTTGACTGACTTCTTACCGTACTGGTGAAGAGAAATTGCTTTCAATTTTTCCAGCATAATTCATAACCAGGTGCTTTTTAAATAGTTACTTTACTTGCTTTGCTTTTATGCGACTATCTCCTCCTGGAGGATGATTCGGCTTCGATGATGTCACGGATTTCACCCTCCCACACTCGTCGATCAGAAGCGAGATCGGCGCAGATCCTAAACCAGGTACGGTCCCATGTGCGCCATCCGTAAACCGATCGTGATGTGATGTGAAAGCACAAGCCTGATCCAGGCAAAGTGCCGCACAGTCAGAGACTGCAGGTGTGCTAAGATACTGTCCGATCTCACGGTAGCGAGCCAAGTCTTCACTTGTCCTCCGCGACGCTACACCATTCAGCGCAGGGTGCCGGCGATACTGTCACCCTGATTAGTTCATCGTTCGAGCGTCTCAGGATGCGGACAAACCTTCAGTCGGTGTTGTCGCAATATCGAAATCTGGCGAGGGATATCAAAAGAACGGTGGCGAGCCTCGTCATTAGATACTCGCTCATCCCATTCCTAAATACAATATAATATAATATATTGGCGTCGCGATCGTCAAGGATATCCAACGCACAATTAGAACAAACGTTTTGTCAGTGGTGGTTGCTTCTCTGCAGCTTTCCATCGAGAAAATTCTAAACGCTCGATTTTCTCGTTAGCCACTTACTGTCCTTATTAAATTGAACTAAATTGACTGCAAATGGTAGTGTTGGTTATCCGATTTTAGATTATCGTTTATGCCGACCCTTCTGTTTTGTCGAACAATACGCTGCGCACGTCGGAGGTCGTTTCCCTTTTGCTGCCGCTAGGGCGGCTATCGTCCTCCAACCAACCGGCTGCGTCCCAACCACAGAACCTGTCAACAACAATCCAGCCAACCGGCTGTGCAACTATCACTATTTCAATATACATTTTATCATACACCATTCCATACAACTTTATGTTCCGACTTCCGGAATTCTCATTGTGTGTATGTTGTATCATTGTGCTTGTTGGGAAGTGAACTGCTGCAACAGTATTTAATCTGGAACAAGTTTTGCGCATGTTTACATCAGAAATCTACAGTATTCTCATGTGATTTAAGCAGCTGACATAAATAGTGTACTACTACCATTTCTTTTGTCATATCTGTCTAGGCTTGGGCAACCTCAGCCCACGTGTAGTCTCTGACTGTACGACAATTTGTCTGGATCAGGCTTGTGCTTTCATACATACGTACATAGTGTACTACTCAAGTTTGTTGGTTTACTCGAGAACGGGAACCCCTCACTCATAGTTCCTGGGCTCGCTACAAAACAGCAGGAAACGCATGTTTGAACTTAGCGTTTTACTCAAACAGGATTTCGATTTATTCTCGTATTAAGATGCAGAAACTAGTCGCCCAGTTGAAAGGCAAACCAGGGAAAACATTGGACTTCGAATGAAACATTTTGCTGCACGCCTGAAGTCTCTGCTTTTCTGCTGCATGCAAACTTTTTTAAATACTGTTTTCCGTTTTATGGTTCTTCCGGTAGCCATAACAGAAGTGCAGCTTGTTCATTGAGCTTTCCAAATTTAGCCACTTCGAATATTTTGCCTGCTTCGAATGCCTCCAGAGCGTTCTTCCGCCCGCGCGTACCATTCAAATTAGCGGCGCTTAATGTACGGACTTTAGCTAGCATCGGACAGCAGGCAGTCTCGGCTCGCACGCTTGATAGCCTCGACGTCGATGTGTGCTGTTTGTCGGAAACACGCATGCATAACTCTAGCTCAGTTATACGATTGTCTAACACTTCGAACTTACGCAAGTTACACTATCTACGTCTGTCCACTGATGACGATGTCATGGTATCTGCTCAATCTGTTGTCGGAATCGCTTTGAGTGAGAGAGCTGAGGTTGCACTGTTAGACGGGATCCCAGCTGACAGTCGCCTTTTTGCAGGGTTCGTGCAAGAAAGGCTGATTTCGCAATCAATCCCGCAACCTGTTTATAGTTGCTGCCTATGCCCCGACTAATTTTAGCTCTGATCTTGACAAGGATGAGTTTTATGGAAGATTACAAGAACTCATTAGACTTGCACCGAGGAGTTACATCGTTGTCTTAACTAGAGACATGAACGTGCGTGTAGGCAGTCTATCTTTAAACGAGCATTTCGTTGGTGGAAGGTTTGGTCTCGATTGCCATCGTAATGACAACGGCGAAAGATTGCTTAGTTTGTGCTCAGAGCACAAACTCTACCTTGCCGGCGCTAACTTCCGCCATTCGAAGCGTCACTGCTCCACTTGGAAATCTCCCTCGGCGGCGTTGTTCACGCAAATTGACCATATTGCTATCAGCGATTCGTGGCGAGTGATTGTGCAAGATTGCCGTTCATACTGGGATACCTGTCTAGAGTCAAATCATGCGTTAGTCTGTGCTAAGCTCCAAAGGTTGTCATAGCCGGGGTTGGCAGTGGGGATAAGCTCCCACTGTTTATAAAATGCTCCCATATGGCATGCGTCTCAAATAGCCTCTGACAACCAAGTCCAGATTCTGGCCTGCACGAGTGGCTCTCCGAGCCCGGCGGAACTGGTCCTACCAACAGGAGAAGGGGCGAGTGACTGGCGCCTGAAAACCAGTTTGCTTCGGGCAGATGTATCTGGTCAAGCTGGTGTCGGAATCGTCTTGAGTGAGCGAGCTGAGGTCGCACTGTTAGACTGGATCCCAGTCGACAGTCGCCTTTGTGCAGTAAGACTACAGGGTTCGTGCAAAAAAAAGGCCGATTTCGCAACCAATCCCGCGACCTGTTTGTGGTTGCTGCCTATGCACCGACTAACTGTAGCTCTGAACGTGACAAGGATGAGTTTTATGGAAGATTACAAGAACTCATTAGACTTGCATCGAGGAGTGACATCGTTGTCCTTGCTGGAGACATGAATGCACGTGTTGGCCGTCTATCCTTAAACGAGCATTTCGTGGGTGGACGGTTTGGTCTCGATTGTCATCGTAATGACAACGGCGAAAGATTGCTTGACTTGTGCTCAGGGCACAGATTGTACCTTGCCAGCACTAACTTCCGCCATTCGAAGCGCCACTGCTCCACTTGGAGATCTCCATCGGCGGCCTTGTTCACGCAAATTGACCATATTGCTATCAGCTACTCCTGGCGAGGGAGTGTGCAAGATTGCCGCTCGTACTCGTTTCCGCGGTACAAACACAAACAAAACAAAACCACCTTTTCCGTTGCGCCGAGACTGGAGCCGTTGCGCCGAGACTGGACGCCGTTGCGCCGAGACTGGACCGTTGCGCCGAGACTGGACCTTGACGTGGTGCAGCGGCTTGCGTGCCTCGATGATCCATTGAGCTATACTGGGTGATGTCTTCGTGGCATCTTCAGAGTTACTCATACCAGGTTGGTCAATGGTGAGAAGCCAGACAAACACAGTCTCCTTGTCCCTCGCGGACATTGTATACCAGAAGAGGCGTATGAATCCACAAGGCTCACCGGCTCGACTGGTTGGGATGATGTCGGGAGTCCCTGCTTGGTCTCTACCTCGCGAATGGCTTGTGAACTGTACCTACAGTATCCGGCCCCGATAGGTGCGATCCTTAATCTCGCTCCGCTGCCTTGCGGGTTAGGCTTTCGGGCCAAAGGCTTGAGGCGGGAGTCCTCAAGATCAACTCCTCTACTTCGGCCTGGGCAACCGGGTAGTATCACGCCCACACCCAAATTGATTGGGTGGCACTTTGTCATTTTTAAATGATTGTGTAAAAATATATATAAATATAGTTGAATGTTGCTAGGCTTAACGATCTCCCGGTTCTCCGAGGGTTTCAGGCCAATTTGAGTCTGCATCTGTCTACAGTTCCCCAAAATAGTATCGATGACCAATGGAGTGGGATTCAAACCTCCTTGGAAACAGCAGCGTTGGATAGTTGTGGGTTGACTTCCCGTGTAGCTCAGCACTGGGTTTCTGCGAATTCTCTCCAATTAATGGACCAACGTCGGTTGCTTTCTGCTGATAGCATACATGATGCGTCACGAAGGCTTATTAAACGTAAACTGGTTGCCAGTTTGAGAACCGACAGGGAAAGTTGGTGGAGTTCTAAGGCTACGGAAATGGAATCTGCGGCAGCTGTAGGCAATTTCAGAAAATTGTTCCAACTCATCAGAACAACTGGAAGCGGGCGACCAGGCATCAGTGCGTTGATACGTGAAGCAGATGGTTTGCCAGTTTTTAACATGCACAGACGCATGGAGCGATGGGCAGAACATTTTGAAGCACAGTTTAACTGGCCTTCTGCACCCACTGATTTCGAGAATACGGAACACTGTACCCCATGGTCGATTTCTCTTGAGGCTCCGACTCAATCAGAGATTTACAGTGTAGTCCGGAGCCTTAAGCGCCATCGGGCATCAGGTGCTGATGCTTTGCCTCCGTCATTGTTCAAAGATGGCGGTTTCGCTTTAGTTCGCGAACTTCAAGCGCTGTTCGCCAACATATGGGCTGAGGAACGCGTTCCGATCCCTTGGAGAGAATCAATAATTGCTCCTATTTTCAAAAAGGGACGGCGCGATTCCTGTGAAAACCATCGGGGTATCAGTCTCATTTCAGTAGCTCCTAAAATACTGGCGTCCATTCTGCTTCACCGATTGAGTACCAAACGGGAAGAGCAAATCCGTGAGGAGCAAACTGGGTTTCGTGCCGGCCGAGGGTGCATAGATCAAATTTTCACACTCCGTCAGTTACTGGAGCAACGCCACACTTTTCGTAAACCAACTATCGTGGTATTCCTTGACATCCGAGCGGCATTCGATTCAATCGATCGTGAAAGACTTTGGAACTGTCTACTGAGACATGGAGTGCCCGAGAAGTATGTTTGGATCTTGAAAGCATTATATTGCCAAACTTCGGGCAGGGTTCGAGCGTACGGACAATTGTCGTCCTCGTTCAATATCTCCAGCGGGGTGCGGCAGGGCTGCCCTATCTCGCCGTTCCTTTTTAACTTCGCGATCGACGATGTCCTGAGAAAAGCTTTAGCTGGACTGGTGGGCACAGGTGTTGAACTTCTGCCGGGTGAGCGAGCGACCGATCTAGAGTATGCCGATGACATCGCACTTCTGGGAGACGACCCTCATATAATGCAACAAGCCCTGGACCGCCTGGCACTTGAAGCTTCAAGGTATGGCATGTGCTTTGCGCCTAACAAGTGTAAAACACTTACCCAGGATTGGAGCGGCTCTCTTCCAAACCTAACTGTGTGCGATGTCAATCTTGAATTGGTCGACAGCTTTGTTTACCTTGGCAGTTGTATCTCCGCTGGAGGTTGTGTCGAGGACGAGATCTCACATCGTGTTCGCAAAGCGGGTGCAGCGTTTGCTAACCTTCGCCACCTGTGGCGTCGACGCGATGTTTCACTCCATACTAAAGGCCGAGTGTACAACGCAGTGGTGCGTGCTACACTCCTTTATGGCTGCGAAACCTGGTCTATCCGAGCGGAAGATGTCCGTCGGCTTTCTGTTTTTGATACCCGTTGCCTGCGTAGAATTGCTCGCATTCGGTGGCAGCATCGTGTTACAAATATAGATGTCTGCAAGCGGGTGTTAGGACCAGGTGGCCGCGGACTGAGAGAAATGCTGATGCTTGCTCGCTTGCGATGGTTGGGACATGTATTAAGAATGCCTACTCACCGTTTACCGTACCGCGCCTTATTCGCAGAGCCTGACAGAAGCTGGAAGAAAAGATCGGGTGGCCAGTCCATGACGTGGCGCGTTGGGATGAAGAAACTCACCGTAGCGCTAGGCTCAGTTGGGCGTATTCGTTTGCCTGGGTGGGGTCCAAAAGCTCCACCTAATAGTTGGCTGGAAACCTTACGCGATATGGCTACAAACCGAAGTCAGTGGCGCCAGTGTATTTTATTATGTGTGTCATAATTTTTTATTCGGTATTATTTTACATAAAAAAAAACAAAAAACAAAAACAAAACAAAAAAACCCGAAAAATCGCATGCAGTGAAACTACAAAAACAAGCTGCTTTTTGTGCATTTGCTTTTGCGTATTCCGCTTGCCTGCTTTCCCTTTTCCACGCGCTTGCTTATCTGCTTTTCCTGCTTCATATTGCTTGGCACTTTGTCTGGCTCCAGACTTGTGCTTCATGATGATGATGATGTAGCTCGTTAGCCTGGGAGGGCATTTCATCTAAGGGAAGGAAAACCCTGATTTTAAACCTCCACTGCCTTGTGGGATACCCGATCGCGGGAAAGGCTTCGGGAGAAAACCCTGAGGAAAAACCTCGAACAGAGTCTGGTAGACCACCTCTTTCTGGCAACTCCCTGCTGCCTTGAAGGTCGCACTTGGTTGTGCAAAGGCTAGAGAGCTGACTCGAACAAACGCCGAGTGGTGCTGGGGACGCCGCTTTGTACCCAAATTCCCAAGAATCTTCTTTGAAGCCGACTCATCCTCCAGGAGGAGATAGTCGCACAAAGTAAAGTAAAGTAAGCTCTCGATGCGTTTTTGTGTGAAACGTTGCAAGGCAGTTGAATCTTGCCAGGCTTAATGATCTCCTGGTTCTCCAAGGGTTTTCGACCAATTTGAGTTTGCATCTTTCTACATTTCCCCAAAATAGTATCGATGAACAATGAAGTGGGATACAAACCTCCTTGGAAACAGCCGCATTGGATAGTTGTACTCTGACTTCCCTTGTTGCTCAACACGGTTTTCTGTTAATTCTCTCCAACTGTTCATCTAGATCCCAAGACGCATGTACCTCCTAAACGATCACGTACTACGGACAATTGTACGCTAAGGAGATGGGCTGATGTGGTCTGTAGATCGGGTAAATCAATGCAGCCCGATCCAAGCCAAAGTTCCTATCGATAAGAATTTCTTAGGAAAGGTTTTTGGAGGGTCACCTCCAAACGACTTTTTTCATTTTTATACATTATCTCTCCTCTCTTTTATAGCTTTTTCCCTATTGGGCCGTAGCGCTTTCGATTGCCACCACAAAATACCAGTGCTTCAACAACTAAGTCAATTTCTTTCGATATTAGTTGTACCAATACAACTTCGAACGAAACACTGTGTACTCATCTGTGTGTTTGTTAAATTGATTCAGCACCTACCGTTGAAATGCATGAATGAATGAAAGCACAAGCGTGATCCAAGCAAAGTGACGTGCAGCCACAGACTACACGTGGGCTAAGATACTGTCAGGTTGCCCAGGCGTAGACAAATATGAGAGAAAAAATAGGATAGAACATCAATACAAGACTGAAGGGTGACCTGGTGAAGTCTCGGCGTATCATTTCCCATCGTATTCGATAAGAATATCAAAGGACAAAAATAACCAACTTTGGCTCCTCAGAAGCGTTGCACTGACAAACATTTTGGACTATCGATTATCTTATCAGCCACGTAGAGTCCTATGCCTATTGCACTAGCTGAAAAGATCGAAAAATTAGTTTTCGTTTTAAATACCATTTTCTTTCTATGCATATGAAAATTCGAGAATTAATTAAAAACAATATCTATAAAAAGATTCATCGTCATCATGAAGCACAAGTCTGGAGCCAGACAAAGTGCGAAGCAATATGAAGCAGGAAAAGCAGATAAGCAAGAAAACACGGGATCTGTCATTTTTACCTGTATTTTCATAATTGTTTGTAGGTGTGATACTACCCATGTTGTCCAGCATAGTTTTAGATGGGCAACTTATTTATCCAGACCTCTTTATACACGTCTATCCTCATGCTAGTGATCAAGTCCGGAGACTGTTTATTCTAGAACTACACTTCATCACTATCATGGACGGCATTACATCGTTATCGTGAGCCGAAAATGATCCTATGCGAGCTTCTTTGTATGGTGTCTAGCCGAAGGGCATCTAGCTCCTCAGAGAAAAGCTTTGATCAGCTTAGTATTTTAACCTTTTATCCTGATACTTGTATGTTGTCAAGCGGAGTGACGAGAAAAGCTTATTATGATGCATGACAGTGAAAGCCGCAAGGAAGCTGCCGTCCTGATGTCGCTCTATTCGTTCAAGAAACGTGTTTGAATGTATGTTCCACTCGAGGTGTAGGCACCTCTTCCCAGTTTGTTTGTGCTTACTCTTCTATAGAAGCCGAAGCAATTTAAGTCCCACCCTTCCCCATCTTTTAGGATTTTACTTTTTCATGGTTGTATGGCAGTTAAGCATTCGGTACGTGCTACCGTTGTATTGCTGTCTTTGATGATGATGATGATGATACGAACCTTGACATGTGCGATGGTTTATGTTCCTTTATGACACATTGAGTTATGAGATCACAAGTATGAGATCACAAGCCTTATCCAGGCAAAGTGCCGCGCAGTCAAAGACTGCACTTGACTAATGTACTGTCAAGCTGCCCAGGCCTAGACAGATATGAGAATCTAAAATAACAATGGCAGTGTAACTCCAGTGTGTATTCGCATGCAGCTCACTACCAGTGGCAAATCAATTTAGCACGGTGTTAGCTGCACAGAACATTAGTGCTGCACGATTACACTTCCGTACATTGAGTTATACTGGGTTGTTTCCTTGGTCGCCCACAAAGCTAGTCTTACCAGGATGGTTGATGGATTGAAGTCAGACAAACTCAGTCTCAGTCTTGAAGTATCTTGACTTGAGCTCTGTTGTTAAGGCTTTTTAGATAACACCTCAGGATAGAGTCCCCTAAGCTCCGGTCAAGCTGGTTTATGTATCGTTCTGTTAGCCAGTCAACAGCTGCCTTCTTACGGTAAGACCACAATGCCCGTACACAAAATGCCGCTATCGCAATTAACGCAACTACCTCTTGCACGGATGTGCAATCGTGCAGCATTTCTGTGCTGTACGGCTAACATCGTGCTAAATTGATTGGCCAACGGTCGTGAGCTGCATGCTGAAATACGCTGTAGTCTCACTACCATTTCTATTTGTATTCCCCCCTCATATCTGTCTAGGCCTGGGCAACCTGACAGTATCTTAGCCCACGTACAGTCTCTGACTGTGCGGCACTTTGCCTGGATCAGGCTTGTGCTTTCATACATATATACATATACCTCTTGGTTGTCGCTGTCTACGCACCGACCAACTGTAGTTCAGATCATGTAAATGATGAGTTCTATGGAAAATTACAAGGACTCAATGGATTTGCACCGAGGAGTGACATCGTTATCTTAGCTGAAGATACGGATGTACATGTGTGTTGTCTTTCTTCAAACGAGCATTTTGGGTTGGAAGGTTGGTCTCGATTGTGATAGCACTTCTGTGCTGTGCGACTAACATCGTGCTAAATTGATTGGCCACCGGCAGTGAGCTGCATGCTGAAATACGCTGTAGTCTCACTTTTCAATTTATATTTTGTTTCTCACATCTGTCTAGACCCTGACAACCTGACAGTATCTTAGCCTACGTACAGTCTATCACTGTGCGGCATTTTGACTGGATCAGGCTTGTGCTTTCATACATACATACCTATCATTCAAAGCGTCACTGTTCCACCTTTAAATCTCCGTCCACAATGGCTTGGGATACAATACTCCTCCAAAATAGCCGTGTTTGGTATGAATGGTATGAAAGCACAAGCCTGATCCAGGCAAAGTGCCGCACAGTCAGAGACTGCACGTGGGCTAAGATACTGTCAAGTTGCCCAGGCTTAGACAGATATGAGTGTGGAAATAGAAATGGTAGTGAGACTCCAGCGTGTACTCGCATGCAGCTCACTACCGTTGGCCAATCAATTTAGCACGATGTTAGCCGCACAGCACAGAAATGCTGCACGATTGCACATACGTACAACTAGTTTCTACGAATTCTCTCCAACTAATGGACCAACTCGAAATGGTGTCGTGACAAGGGCTGCTAGTTTTTGACTTGAGTCAATCAGATGAATGCATTGCCAGCTATTCTAAATTCTGTTGGGCCGACCAGTGATCAGATTCCCCAGTGACTTCTTACTATCCGTGTTATGGCTTGAAATCGTATTCAGTGGCGGTCTTATTATAGGTATAATCTTACAGTGTTTAATTAATCTTGTTGGTTGTCCATTGGAGTGGTGAGGAAAGCTTGTTATGATGCATGACAGTGAAAGCTGCAAGGAAGCGGTCGTGTTAGTGTCACTCCAATCGTTAACCAAACTTGATTGGATATGTGTTTGATTATAGGTGTAGGTGCCTTATCCCAGCGATTTTGTGCTTATTCTTCGAAGGCTCAGTAGCTTTTATGCTCCCGCCTTCCCTATCTTAACGATTTTATCATATCCTTTTTAAATGTACGGTAAGCCACGTCATACATCCATTAAGTAATATAGGGCTGATCGCTGTTTAGTAAACATGTATTTTAGTTTTGAGATTGATCCGAAGCCTGCACTAAAGGGTGCATTTCAACTGTAAAACGCATTACGCCAACGATTAATCCTTAACATTACTACATCTTTTGCTTCATCATTCAACTAAAATACTGGAACTGAAGTACTTTAAGACTGATCACATTCTTGACACATAATGTTTGGATGCCTTGTGGAACAGTAGAAGAAAATGCCTTGGTTTTGGCATCGCTTATATCGGGGCTGACTTTTGTGACAAAACTACTAAGGCAGTCTAAAGTGTCTGCAGCATTTCGACATTTCACCCAGGCCAACGAAATGCTCAGTTTAGTCTAGATCAGAAATCCAAGGCTCACTGAACCTGATCTTACTGTCTCCAACTGATGACGGCAAGCAGCCAGAAACCGGTAGCGGTGTGTAAGGGATGGGGATATGAGCACCACAATACGTTGGCCATACAAATATCATTTGTTAATGTCTATCCTACGCTAATCTGTATGATTATAGGAACTCAACACTTTTTTGCAATTTAACTGATGAACCAAACGCTACCATGTTTTTCAGCATTTGGCATTTGGCCATGGGTCTCGATGAAAGCAAGTTGGCACATTCTACGAAAAGGTTTAATACGTCTTTGCCGAAAATCTCCACATCTACTCCCTTTATTCCTTGGGGTATTATTCACCAATGCTCTCCGGAAGTGTGGCAAATGTGTCATGGAGGTATGCTTGGATAACATCTATTTGTAGCTTGTTTCAACTTCCCTGACAAACCGGTTTCATGTCGCTTTCAAGTACCAAACGAATGTACCACTGCCTTTTGTTTGACTCGGCAAAATCTCATTAGCTATCGAAAGACAGCCCCGGTGTTCTCTGTTAGAAAACGGAAAAGGTTCTCGAAAATGGCTGAACATTTTGAGTACAATCATATCCCCGCGCGGTTGTCTTCCATACACGTAAGTGCCTTTGAGTTTCAGCTCCACATTGTGTTAGAATCTGCATTTCAAATCAGTTTTAGCCACCCGTTGTGGCCTCGCTGTGATCCATCTAACAAGACACATGACCACAGAGTTTGCCATCTTGGATTTGAGATTAAACAAATTTCTGGGTTCGTTCGGCAAACAAACTTTGAATTTTAATCCGGAATCAGTGCTTGGAAAGATCTCACCGGATGGAAATTGGTGTTTAATTTGTCTTCCATCTCAACCTGGAGGGCATGCTGCTATTTTGCAAGTGAGTGTTTGATACACGGTGCGGCTTTTATTCTCGATTATGTGGGTTGTCATTATTTTTCATTAGGAACAAGATATTTACATAGAGCAAAGCGTAGAGTTAATCTGCTTCAAGATCTTGAATATTTATATTTTTTAATATTTTACAGGTTATTTGATAAGATTCTACTTTTCTATAACCTCGATACTTCCAAAATTTACGATTACCAAGGCCATACGTCGCTTAACCTTTTTCGTTTTTTTCGAGCGATATTTGGGTCACGTCGAGACTGGTGCTTAACTTGATGTCGTGGTTTGTGTACCTCCATGGCCTATTCATCATGAATAGCATTGCACCAATAACATTTACCGAGTTCTTAACTGCCATACAACAGCGATATGGTGAAAATTCTAAAAAGGAGGAAGCGTGGGACCTAAAGAGCTACCGAACCTATAAAATGTTAGGAACAGACACACTGGGATTAGGTGCCTACATCTCGAATCAAACATGTATTCAAGCAAGTGATGTGAACGAGTAGAGCGACATCAGCATGACAGCTTCCTTCGGCTTTCACTGTCACGCATCATAACAAGCTTTCCTCGCCAGTTCACTTGACAACAGGCAAGATTAATCAAACACTCCAAACGATGTCTACAACAAGACCACCGCTGAGCACGATTTTGAGCCATATTACTAAGGGTAAGAAGCCACTGCGAATTCGCATCTTTTGGACCCCAAACTTGGAGATTGGCCGCACCAACTGCAGCTAGTTTGACAGTCAGAGCAATTGTCTGCCTGAGCCAAGTCACAAACTCCCTTACAACGAAGCCATTACATATTACGAATGGCAAACCATCGAAGTCTATGCATGTTAACTTGTTTTCGATTTCTACGTCGCTACCAAAGATTCTATTACAGACAGTTGCGTTACGTACCCGATGATGCCAACTAGCTCCAGCAATGGTGCAGAGACGTCTTATTTCTTCTTTTCTCGGTGTCTAGACTTTTCATCTGTACAGTAAGACCGCGCGAACTGTAGCCTTATAGACTCTGTCCTTAATCTTCATAGACAAGCCTGTTTGACACCACTGATGACCCAAGTTATGAAAAGCTGTCGTGGTTTTGGAAATGCGAGCTGAGATTTCCTAGTTTTAACAACCGTTGCTAGTAATGCAACTATCCAATTAGGTAAAACAGTCTACAGCCGCATATTCCTCATTATTGGGGCTTAGCGCAGTTTCACTCGGATCAATATCCTATAACAGAAATTGGCACTTGGAAGGTGCGAAGCGTATACCGTATGATGGTATGATACTACATAATCAGTCTAAAGTAGCCTGAGAATCCCTAAAGGGATTGAAAAGAACTACGTCGTACGCATAATCTGAATCATAAAAGTTTCTATTCGCATCCTATCTAAATGTTCGCTGTCAGTATGCCTGCGTTACAAAATTGAACAAAAATGATGAAAATGGACACCTTTGTCTGACACCACTACTCGTAGAAAAATTGAGTGACAGGCTATTGTACACCTTTTGCGAGACACCTTTGTGTAATTAAGTATTAAATAATTTATTCCTATCGACCAAATCAAAGGCAACCTTGAATTCAAGAGAGATCGCTACAATTGGCTATCTATAAGTGTGGCGATGTTCTAGAGCTTTCCGAATAGTGAATATGTGATCGAATCTCAGAACTCTGAGATCATCATGCTGAATTGGCTGTTACCTCGCATCAGCTATCTGTTGACATTTTCTGTCTATCAGAATCGTTCGTATACGATTTGATTATAATTACAACGCTGACTGCTCAAAACCTTTCGACACGCAACTTTTTGCCACGCGCGTGTTAATCTGCAGTTTCTTTTTTGGAGTCGTGTCTGTGGTGAACGCCCCTGCGAAATTGGATTGCTTGGATCCTTTCATATAGTGAGATGTGCGCACTTAGCATTGCCATGAATGCTAGACCGAATTCAAAATCTTGTAATAAATGGTGTTTAATAATCAGGGTCACTAATGCTCTGGCTACAACACATTCCGACGAATCGCAGAGCTCTTCTCCGACGATTTAGATATTCTCTTCTTAATCGTGGAAATACTTGTTATTTAGACATGGATTATGTTAGAGCATCATGTCTCAATCCGAGACGTATATTGGTCACAATTTGGTGCTGTGTGTTTATGTAGTCAAAATGCCAACTATTCGTAAACATTTTCGCGTATACTCGATTATTCGTTAGCGGCACGTCCTCTCAGCATAGAAAGCGTCCATATGCAACCTAGCATCCTGTCGATGGAAATATCTGAGCGCTGCAGGACAGATTGTTCCTCACGAATCGGACTGTTTAGTCATCCGAAACGCTGTAATGCACGAAACCGACATGCGCTTGTGATGCACATACATGGTGGGCATCAAACGAAGGAAGCCAACAACATCCTGTGTTCGATTTTTACTGACTTCAATAGCAAGATTTTTACTTGCATTGAGGCATAAACAAGGTTTGCGCTTGTATCTTGTAAACTGAATTTTGTTGACGGTTGTAGCGCATTATTAACATTTGTTGAATTGCAAACCTGACTGAACGCGTCTCAATACTATTTCGTCCGTGCTACCTGAATGACGTTCTATCACTGCCTGTCCGTCGTTTGCTGTACTAAGCCTCCTTCATATCCTGACTTAACACCATTGCCTATTCGTCGCACACTATACTGGGTCTTTTTATGCCGTGAGAGCATTCCATTCACATTCGCTTGTCCGGCAAGTTTAGTTCTACACTGGCGTCTGAAATCAACTAATATGACTCCGGAAATTACGTTCACTTTATTAGATAAATCATTAACGAAATTGTTTTCTAACCGGTAAAAGTTGAAATACCATCACATGTTTACCTCGTCATTACTTTGTGTTTCTGACTGTAATTCTGTTCACCTGAATGAAGGAACAGAAATTCAAATCAAAAATTGCTTATTCAGTCAGTGTGTGAACAGGCTTAGATACTCTGAAGAAACACTGGTTCAATCACAAAGTAAAATGTATTTTTGACTGTGTTCAGTCTTGAAAACTTATTATTCACAGTAGTCGATCTAGTAAGAAGTTTGAAGAAGAAAATCTACGCTATGATTTATACGATATATATATATATATATCAAACTCAAGCTCAAAACACGTCTCTTCCAGAGGCACTTAAGTTTATTGAGGCATATAATGTTTCCTGCGATCAGCCAACGCGCGAAGAAATCATCGGAGCCATCGGTCGACTAAGGAACAACAAGTCCCCTGGCGAAGACGGCGTCCCCCCTGAGGTGTACAAGGCCTGTTCTTCCGTTCTGATTGAGCCACTGCATTATTTGTATCGTAAGATAAGGTGACTAAAGGAGCTTCGACGCGACTGGGGCACTTCACTCTTGATCCCCATCTTGAAGAAAGGTAATGCCTCATTGTTTGACAACTGCCGTCGCATCAGTCTTATCGACATCACCGCGAAGGTTTTTGCAGTGATTCTCTTATGCCGCTCTACGTAGGAGAGGGATATACGTACAAGAGTCAACCAAGGCGGTTTTCGTCGAGGTCGGGGTTGCGTCGACCAGCTGTTCACATTGCGTCGGATTCTGGAACATCGTTACCGTTATCAGCAGGCAACAACTGCTTGTTTCATCGACTTCGAATCCGTCGACCGAGATTCGCTGTGGAGTGTGATGCTGGCGGATGGTATGCCGGACAAACAAACAAGCGTACTATTCATACACTCAGAGCCGCGTGTGCGCATATGGAATGGTGTCCTCGACGTTCCCCATTAGGACTGGTGTCCGGCAAGGGTGCCATTTGCCCCCTGTGCTATTCAACTTCGCGATCGATTGGACAATGAAGCAGACGCTTTCAAGTTACGCTGGTGTAATGCTGAGTCCAAGCGTCTCGATTGCCGATTTGGAGTATGCCGACGACATCGTAATCTTCGGGGATGATCCTGGAACGACACAGCTCATTTGCTTCTATGCTGGGTCTACGGGTCAACACACGCAAAACTAAGTATTTTACCACCGCCACTGAACCTCATCTGCCTCTCAAGATTGGTGGCGAGAACTTGGAGATGATGAACGCTTTTCGTTACCGTGGTTCGTCCGTGGTACCGTCAGGCTAAGCCAAGGATGAGATACCGGCCCGTGTACAAGCTGCGCGCACGGCGTTTTCGCGTCTACGTTGGGTTCTTTTTAGCCGTAGAGAAATCAGCCGACGTACAAAGCTGCCCGTTTTCAGAGCGGCGATTCACCCAGTTCCCACTTATGGATGCGAGACGTGGCCTGTGCGGGTGAAGGATATGCGGAAACTAGAGGTTTTCGACCACTGGTGTCTCTGACGAATCCTCAACGTTCGATGGGAGGAGCGTGTAACGAATGACGAGGTTCGCCGCCGTTGTTTTGATATCCCTCGCCTGAGTTCGATATTGCGACAACACCGACTGAGATGGTTTGGCCACATCCTGATACGCTCGGACACTCAACTGACCAGGGTGACACTATCGCCGACACCCTGCGCATAATGGCGTTGTCGTCGTGGAGGACAAGTAAAGACTTGGCTCGCCACCGTGAGATCTGATGTGGAGCTGCTTGGTCTACGATCGGTTTACGGATGCTGCACGTGGGACCTGACCTGGCTTAAAATCTGCGCGGATCTCGCTTCTGACCGTCGAGAGTGGGTGGCTGCAATCCGTGACATCAACGAAGCTGACTCATCCTCCAGGAAGAGATAGTCGCATAATAGTAAAGTAAAGTAAGTCAAAGTGCAGCACAGTTATTGGCTGCATGTGGGCTAAGATGCTGTCAGCTTGCCCAGGCCTAGACAGATATGAGATAAAAGATGTAACAATACGTTTTTGTTGTTTTTTAAAGTTTTTTTATTAGACAATGCGCGGAAATATGGTAGGCCATTTAGCGGCTAATTCCCTTTTGGAAGGTTTACTATACAATACATACAATTTTATCCAGTGTTTGAACACTTCTGTTGTATTCAGTAACTTTGGCGTGCGTCTAAGAAACCAAACGATGCATTGATTTATCGAGTTAAATTAGATTTCCATTTCCTGCCTGTTTGATCGTATGCTCACCTACTTATTATGATCGGTCTCTGTTTAACTTTCAGTTGTACGACCTTAAGGGCTGTGAACTTTTGATGGAAATCAATCTAGCCACTCACGTCGCTCCGTCTTCTCGCTTCGCCCCATTCATTCCACACCGCCACCCGCTTGGCTCTAATCAGGACCAAAACCGAACGCGTCCGCAAGATTTCCACACCGCACACGCTCCCGATTTCTCGCTGCCGGTTGGCTCTCAACTGACCACAAATCGCTTCGCATTCGATCCACGCTTTTTGCGCTCACGAATCGCGATATCCAATTTGAGCTCGGTGAATGAACACAAACCCAGTATCAGTTTGATGGTTCTGCCTACATGGGAAACCATTGCAACCACCACCAGTTTCAACTGTCCTTCACTTGCCGGGAGAGGTTCTCCCGTTAGTAACTTTCGCTCGATTTCTGGAGGAGGAAGAAGAAGGGCTCATTTAACGGATGGCGTCACTTTCCCTCCTCCGAATATTTTGAACATATTTTATTCCCGTGATGGTTACTTTTCATTTGTCGTGTCCACGGAACATCGCGAATGCCGTTGCTCGGTTATAAATCACCAATCCAATTCGGTGCTGCTCCCTTGTATGATTTTAGAGGATTTCACTCAACCTTGTGCATTTCCAAGTCCAAATTCAGGGTTAGAAATCGATGGTACCCGTCTGCTTCACCAACACCCATTTAGCGCTCTACCAAATCCTCCCACCAGTAGTCATGGTCACTGCGATACGCCGTCTCTGGGTCTATTTTCACCGTCCTTGTGTGTTCCTACCTTACCCGGTTGCACCACTCTATGGTTGACCATATTCGACTCAGACACTTTGACCAGGATTCACACCCTCCGCTTTGATCGACCCGTTTGCCCGATCCACACCTGTCCTACTAACTATATGCCCACAATGAGTCGCTGTGGTGCGAGGCTAGCAGTGTTTACGAAAATGTACATCCCGGTGCGTAATCGATCAAGCTTTCCGCTCGCGTCACAACAGACCGCATCCGTGTGTACCCTGTCTGTTGGCGATCTTCATCATCCTCCCACTCCGACTGCACTTCGACATTCAGAGCCTGCCATTAACATCGGGGCGCGTAAATTTGACTCCCCGAGTGACTCTATTCCCGATCCAAGTCAGGTAATCGTATGTCCTACGCATCACGTGCTTGATTTGCTTTTGTCAACTTAATACTTGTCGCTCCTGAAAAGTTTTACTAGTACCTCGTTTTTGTAAAGCGTGTTTGTTTTGTGGTTCACTCGTGACCTATGCAGTGCTACGCATTGAAAACCACTAAACTGAATACCAAACGTATTAAAGTATCAGTTTTACACCTAGGCCGTTGATTCTGTTTTGACTGAGTGCATTGAGGTGGTGGTAGTCACCTATTCCCACAAGCGATTAGAACATTAAAAGAGTTATATTTCGGCAGGACCGTTAACCATACGACTTCCACTGCATACTATTTTGCCAGAAGATATGGAGATTGCATAAGACGGGTGCTCCAAATGTCTCCGATTTATCTGCTTTCGTGCTACCCACGCTCATCAGGTAAGGTGAATATACGGTCAGAATCCGCATACGCTTGAAACATTGGAAGAATGGTAAACAAGTTGCGGTTGTAAGCCACTGTTATATCAGGCTAGTATGACCAACCTGTTCAATCACACGTGCTCGCACACATTTAGATGGTTAAACTCGTAGGCTTGCAGATGCATTTCAATCACGCACTACACCACGTGTTCTTTTCACTCATCAGCTAGGTAAAGTAGGATCGGTTCCAAAGGTTGTCATAGCCGGGGGGTGGCAGTGGGGATAAGCTCCTACTGTTTTTAAAATGCTCCCATATGGCATGCGTCTCAAATAGCCTCTGACAACCAAGTCCAGCTTCTGGCCTGCACGAGTGGCTCCCCAAGCCCGGCGGAACTGCTTCTACCAACAGGAGAAGGGGCGAGGGTGAGTGACTGGCGCCTGTAAACCAGTTGGCATCGGGCAGATGGAGCTTGTTAGCGTGGGATGGCATTTCATCTAAGGGAAGGAAAACCCTGATTCTAAACCTCCGCTGCCTTGCGGGATACCCGATCGCGGGAACGGTTTTGGGAGAAAACCCTGGGGAAAAATCTGAAACAGAGTCTGGCAGACTATTAGTGGGTGCACACCACCTGTTTCTGGCAACACCCTGCTGCCTTGCAGGTCGCACTTGGTTGTGCAAAGGCTAGAGAAGCTGACTCGAACAAACGCCGAGTGGTGCTGGGGACGCCGCTTTGTACCCAAACTCCGAAGAATCTTCATTGAAGTCGGCTCATCCTCCAGACGGAGATAGTCGCACAAAAGTAAAGTAAGTAAAGTAGGGTCAGAATCCGCATGCTTTGACACAGTGGCAAAGCTAAACTTTTTTTTACCATTTCTCCACTGATTTAAGGCATGCAGATCCTGATCGTACTGTCCCTGCCTGATGAATGCGAACTGCACTAAACCGGTCGTGGAGTGTGTTAGATGGAAATGCATGTAAATACTGATTGCTTTAGCCCATCCATGTGTGCGCGCGGACATGTTATGCAACGGGTTGACCGTAGCAGCATTATTAAACCGTGGCATACATGTTCAAGTTGTTTACCATTTTCCCACTGTTTAAGGCATGCGGATCCTGAGCCTACCTGATGAATGATTGAAGAGATTGGTTGTACTGGCCTGTTACTTACAAGCTGAAATTGTCCCCGATTTGATTCGTAAATTTTGTTCTGCTGAACCCAGAATCTTCAGCTGTGAGCTGTTTAAGGCATTTTTATCATTAGCTAGTTTCAGTTGACCATGTTCGGGTCATTTATGTGTGTATGTCTGTATGTGTGTATGCATTTATGTATGTATGTATGAATGTGTGTATGCGTTCATGTATGTATGTAGGCATTTATGTTTGTATGGATATATATATGTATGTATAAAAGTATGTTTGTATAGTCTTATGTATTGTTTTATTTATGAATCGTTGTAGTTGTGTATGTATATGCATCAACCCGTGTTGCATGTACTGCATTTGTAAAGATGCGCGTAGCTTGTTACATCTATTGGTATAATTCCATTGTGTGTTTGTATTAACGCCCAAGCGAAGTGTTGCACCGTCATAGACTGCTCGTGGGCTGGGATAATGTCAGGTTGTCCAGGCCTAAACAGATATGAGAATGAAAATAGAAATTTCGGCTTCAGATTATTGTTAAAAATCAACTAATTCTGTCCAAAGTACGCATAAGTAATATTCTCAAAAAGCGTACACATGATATCAACGAGATCGCAATTTTTCAATAGGCAGTTCCTTTTGACAATGGTATCTTGATACACATGGGATAAAGTCCCTCGGATATGAAGACGTTCTAGTGGGCATTATGATGTGTTTTGATCGAGTCTATAACGAAGATTAACTTTTAATGAGATTGCCATCTAGCGTGTGGGAATTATCAATGAGCATAATAAGTCGATCCATTAATCTTAATGGATCGTAGTGTTTATAAGTCCAGACGTCTTGTTTTTTTCTAGTATGGCGGAACTTCGTCGTTGAACAGTTCGCCTCGAAATCTGACTTCTTCATCTCCGATCCTTCCCCCCTGTCGTGTCCTGCAGCAGCAACTCACCTCACAACGACAGTGTGATTCGCAGACACGCATGCGGCAGGCTGAAGTGGTTCTGGTCTATCAACTCCCTCCACCACCTTCACTGCAGGCTTTGATACGGCAGAAAATATTGCAGGTATTCGATGATGATTATATTATTATTATTCTGTTTTGACCGGGGAAAGCTGACGGTATCTCAGCCCAGAATCAGACTTATTTTTATACATACAAACATACACATATAAATACATACATAAGATGCACTTAAATTAAAATAAAAAGTTGCGTAGCTCTGCTTGACCAAGAATCACTTTGTGATTCTGTGTTTGAACATCGTGGTTCTTTGTAAGAACCCTATATAACAGTGGCATACAAGTATAACTTTGTTTACCACTGTTTCAAGGCTCACTGAACCTTATCTTTCTGTCTCCACCTAATAGCGGCAAACAGCCAAAATCCGTTAGTGGTGTGTAAGGGATGTGGATGTGAGCGCCAAAATATATTGGTGCCTACGTCATTTTAAAGGAACTGCGGGGCTGTTTGAATTTCAATTAGCTAGTCCCGGTTCGTATTCCGCCGCGCTTGTGGATTCCTTTCCCTCGCCATCACCTGTTTGTTGCTTAACCCTTCGCTAGTTGTTTCCAGTACACAGCGTTACGTCACTCTAGTGTCACCATTTACGTTATACTACTCCATGTTGCACGAATGTGCAATCATGTAGTACTTCTGTAGTGTGCGGCCAGCACCATGCTAAATTTATTTGTCACATGTACCGAGCTAAATGCGGAAACGCGCTAGAATCTCACTGCCGTTTTAATTTTTATTTCTTACGTCTATCTAAGCCCATGCAACCTGACAGTATCTTAGTGGTCTCTGACTGTACACCATTCTGTGATTTCGTACATACATACATACATACATACTCCATGTTTACTAGAGTAATATCTTCATAAGCTTTCCTTTTCGCTGCAAGTGACTAATTTCGGGACAGATTGGCAGCCACTCCAGCGGGGTGCGGCAGGGCTGTCCTATCTCGCCGTTCCTTTTTAACTTCGCGATCGACGATGTCCTGAGAAAAGCTTTAACTGCAACAAGCCCTGGACCGCCTTTCACTTGAAGCTTCAAGGTATGGCATGTGCTTTGCGCCTAACAAGTGTAAAACACTTACCCAGGATTGGAGCGGCTCTCTTCCAAACCTAACTGTGTGCGATGTCAATCTTGAATTGGTCGACAGCTTTGTTTACCTTGGCAGTTGTATCTCCACTGGCGGTTGTGTCGAGGACGAGATCTCACATCGTGTTCGCAAAGCGGGTGCAGCGTTTGCTAACCTTCGCCACCTGTGGCGTCGACGCGATGTTTCACTCCATACTAAAGGCCGAGTGTACAACGCAGTGGTGCGTGCTACACTCCTTTATGGCTGCGAAACCTGGTCTATCCGAGCGGAAGATGTCCGTCGGCTTTCTGTTTTTGATACCCGTTGCCTGCGTAGAATTGCTCGCATTCGGTGGCAGCATCGTGTTACAAATATAGATGTCTGCAAGCGGGTGTTAGGACCAGGTGGCTACGGACTGAGAGAAATGCTGATGCTTACTCGCTTGCGATGGTTCGGACATATTTTAAGAATGCCTATTTACCGTTTGCCGTACCGCGCCGTATTCGCAGTGCCTGACAGAAGCTGGGAGAAAAGATCGGGTGGCCAGTCCATGACGTGGCGCGTTGGGATGAAGCAACTCACCCTAGCGCTAGGCTCAGTTGGGCGTATTCGTTTGCCTGGGTGGGGTCCGAAAGCTCCACCTAATAGTTGGCTGGAAACCTTACACGATATGGCTACAAACCGAAGCCAGTGGCGCCAGTGTATCTTATTATGTGTATCATAATTCGTTTTGTCCGGTATTATTTTATATAAAAAACAAAACAAAAAATCGCATGTAGTGAAACTACAAAAACAAGCTGCTTTTTGTGCATTTGCTTTTGCGTATTCCGCTTGCCTGCTTCATATTGCTTGGCACTTTGTCTGGCTCCAGACTTGTGCTTCCTGATGATGATGATGAAGCAAACTAGTGCTTGTCCTAACTACCTCCGAAATACCTTGTTCACTGAACTTTGTGTGTTTGGTTGCACGCGTTCGCTTCTAACACCAATCTATTTATTAATCAATAGACCACACATTACGTGATGTGTTTGTGTGCAACCATTTTCCGATACGCAGTTCTGATGTCAAACGAATCGTGAAATATCGGCTCGACAAAGTCTCTGTTTATCAGATCGACCGTTGTTCACATGGCGCTTCATGACTCCGCTTTACTTTCGAACATGCGTGATGTCGCACTTGTTTTCATCTAAGTGAACACCATAAACCGTGATCAAAGTTGGCACCAAAGAGCGTTTGTGTTATAAACGCTTATGATCCAAAAGCAGCCTCCGTTATTTCGGTTGAGGATAATCTTTTTTTGTTTTTGCGCGAATTTCTTGCTCGACAAGTACCTCGAGAACCGAGCGGCAGCTGCTTGCATCACTCCTAGCTAGCCGTTTAGAATGCCGCCTGGATAAAGTGACCGCGTCGGTCTTCGGGTTGTTGCGAGTGCTATTTCCATGGGAACTTTTCTATTCCTCATGCTTGTGAACAGCACGAAATCAATCGCAAGATACCGGTCGTTTCAAAAATTTTGATCGCCTGATTAGTTTTTGGATTTTTTACGGTGTATGGTATGGTATGAAAGCACAAGCCTGATCCAGGCAAAATGCCGCACAGTCAGAGACTGTCAGGTTGCCTATGCCTAGACGGATATGAGAAAGAAAATAGAAATTGTAGTGAGACTCCAGCGTGTTTCAACATGCAGCTCACTACCGTTGGCCAATCAATTTAGTACGATGTTAGACGCACAGCACATAGATGCTGCACGATTGCACATCCGTGCATTACGGTGTACAATAAACTGATTGCCACCGGTAAAGCGCTGTTCCCACAAATTCCTCATCATATGATAGAAATACTAATAACCGTTTTTCGCCCAAGTCAGGGCAACCTCACTGGTGCTATTCTTTTCCCTGATATCCACTGGCCAAAACCTGTGTTAACCCTAGTTGGTTGTCTTGACTATTTGTTGTTGGCCTCCTGTCGATGTGCATCACAATCACATGATCGTCTCATACTCCACAGCGTTTCGAATGACTAAGCAGTCCGGTTCGGGAGAAACAATGTCTTCCACAGCGATAGCCAGGACTCGGTCGTCGGTGTCAGTTCAAAGTTGACGGTGTCATCTACGACATGGTAACCCGATTGCCGACAAAACTCAGACTATTTGTACAGGGTTAATCGTTCCGGTGGCCATTACCATATTTTTTATTGACGGTCGTCAAATAGAGTGGTAGATTGATATCCAACTTTCCCAACATATCTGTGACATACAAATCAACGGAATCTATAGAAGACTTATATACATTTAATTAATATTTTCAACGAGTAGAGTTACGTCAGCAAAATAACTTCCTGGACAGCATAGCATCTTTAGCAAGTGTCGCGTGGTCAACCTCCATACAACCATGGTATAAAGAAGTCTTGAATAAACGGTGAAGGTTGAGACCTAAAAGCGAGTGTTAGGACCAGGTGGCCACGGAGTGAGAGAAATGCTGATTCTTGCTCGTTTGCGATGGTTACGACATGTTTTAAAAATGCCTCCTCACCGTTTACCGTACCGCGCCTTATTCCCAGAGCCTGGCAGAAGCTGGGAGAAAAGATCGGGTGGCCAGTGCACGATGTAGCGCGTTGGGATGAAGAAGCTCACCGTATCGCTAGGCTTAGTTGGGCGTATTTATTTGCCTGGGTGGGGTCCGAAAGCTCCACCTAATAGTTGACTGGAAACCTTACGAGATATGGCTGCAAGTAGAAGTCACTGGCGCCAGTGATTTTATTGTGTCCTAATCTTTTATCCGGTACACTATTATTACATTATATTACATTTGATAAACAAAAAACAAACAAAACCAAAAATCACAAAATCACATGCAGCGAAACTACAAAAAACAATATGCTTTTTGCGCATTTGCTGTTACATATTCCACTTGCCTGCTTTCCCTTTTTCACGCGCTTGCTTATCTGCCTTTTCTGCTTCGTATTGCTTGGCCCTTTGTCTGGCTCCAGACTTGTGCTTCATGATGGTGATGATGACTTAAAGCTATGAAACTTGTAGCTTTTTTACTGTCATGCACCACATAGCCTTATTGCCACCGAAAACACTCTCAGTATTCAGGTCTTTTCTAACAATGAACTGGGGCAGCATTGTCAAACGACCTGCAATAAAGTATGCCCTGTGCCAAAGGATATTTACGTTATTCACGTCTGAGACCTACCCATATACACAAAATATGCATGCCTTTTCTGTGGTATATCAATCTTGGCCTGTTCAACGTAAATCTGTTCGAGAGGATTTATCATTTTTCATTACCCAAATCGAATTTCCTCACTCAAACTGAACACTTTGCATAGCAATGCACACTGGGTGACCTTTAGTTTTGTGCGACTATCTCCAAATGGAGGATGAGTGGGTTTCGAAATTTCCGCGAGTCATAAAGAGTCTTGATAATTTGGGTACAAAGCGTCGTCCTCAGCACCACCGGCGTTTGTTCGAGTCAGCTTCTCTAGCCTTTGCACAACCAAGTGTGACCTGCAAGGTAGCAGGGGGTGGCCAGAAAAAGGTGGTTTGCACCAACTAACCGTCTGCCAGACTCTGTTCCAGGTTTTTCATCAGGGTTTTCTCCCGATGCAGCGACGGTTTAAAATCAGGGTTTGCCTTCCCCTAGATGAAATGCCCTCCCAGGCTAACGAGCTCCATCTGCCCAACGCAAGCTGGCTTTTAGTCGCTAGTCACTCGCCCTCGCCCCTTCTCCTGTTGTTAGAAGCAGTTCTGCTAGACTTTGTTGTCGGCGGTTATTTGAGACGCGCGCGCCATCTGAGAGCATTTTATAGACATTGGGAGCTTATCCCCATTGCCACCCCCGTTAAGATCTCTTTTTACTTAGAATTCTTTGTTGGAAGAAATCGTTCTGAATTTTGTCATGATTTGTGTTAGTGAAAACCGTGGGGTGCCTGTCATACTGGTGTCAATCTAATTATCTATTATTATACATGCCATCGTTGACACGCGGTCCTTTTTATGGTCTCCAGATGGTGCGTGAAGAAATGTTGGACAATTTAGACCTGCCTGCATGCCTGCTCGCCTATTTGCGATTCCAACCATCATTTAGCTGTACTGGTTCTTGTCTCTCCAGAGCGGAAAGCTTCAACACCGTATCCGCGCCAAGCGAAACTTGTGAATTTCATCTTTGAGTGGCTGTCTCACTTCTCCGTCGTGTTTTTTCACGCCTCTCTTTTATTTTGTTTGATTCATGTAATTTATTCAAACTTTCTGACTTTTCTTGATTTCAATGCGCTGTTATATTCCTCAATTTCCCCTTATTTATTTTTGTCCTTTTTGACAATAATTTCTTATTTACTGACATAATATAGTTCTTTCCATTTGCATTCTTTATTTCTTCCAGTTAAGTTGTTTCTTTAGGGTGTACCGTCTGAGGTGCACGGATGTGCAATCGTGCAGCATTTCTGTGCTGTGTGGCTAACATCGTGCTAAATTGATTGGCCAACGGTAGTGAGCTGCATGCTGAAACACGCTGGAGTCTCACTACCATTTCTATTTCCTCCTCATATCTGTCTAGGCCTGGGAAACCTGACAGTATCTTAGCCCACGTGCAGTCTGACTGTGCGGCACTTTGCCTTGATCAGGCTTGTGCTTTCATACCATACCATACACTCATCATGCTATCGCAGTTAACCATATTTGGAATTAGTAAATCTGCCTTTAGCATAGAGATTTAACCGTGATTAAATAGTCATCGGATATTATTGATAGCTGAGTCTATATGCTCCGGGCGTTTGTAAATAGGTGTCTCACCAAACTACCAAGAAGTTCCTGGACCTGCGACCATCAAGGACGAAGCCATCGGCGCATTTGATTTAACGTGCCCACCGGAAGCATCACTAATACATCTACGTGGAACCCATTGAATATTAAACGAAGAAAAGTACACCTGTAATTCTGTTGGTACAGAGATGTCGAGAATGGTATGGTATGGTATGAAAGTACATGCCTGATCCAGGCAAAGTGCCGCACATTCAGACTGCACGTGGGCTAAGATACTGTCAGGTTGCCCAGGCCTAGACAGATATGAGGGGGAAAATGAAATAGAAATGGTAGTGAGACTGCAACGTGTTTCAGCATGCAGCTCACTACCGTTGGTCAATCAATTTAGCACGATGTTAGCCGTACAGCACAGAAATGCTGCACGATTGCACATCCGTGCATACGAATGAGGAGTGTCTAAATTTGCAATTCTTCTCGGAACACCCGTCTTATCAGAAGCTAAAGGCTGAATTATGCAACGAATCCATTAACACAAAAATTCGATCAATACCATTTGTTTTAGTTACAGCAATAAGCCTGTTTTTATATGCATATTAATGCCCCATTAATGAACGTTTAATGGTGTTGATGTCTTTCGTCGTGTATGATCCCGGCGTTTTCAGTTCGGTTTTCACCTAGCTTTGTTGTTTTTGATTATGATTTTCTGTTATCGGTGAAGGAAAATGAATTTGATGGCTTTGTATGGCCATCTGTCAGAAGCTTTTCAACGATCTTATTAATTGCGACACAAAAATTATAAAAAAAACAGGTTCACGTAGACTTTGTTTGCGTCGAAATTTCATGTCGAAATCCAAATAGTCAGTCGCGTCTTCTATTGATTATCCAGGTAACGGTCTAAATAACGAGCGAATTAAAAATATGTACAAAGTAATGTGTTGCTCACATCCCCATCCCTTACACACCACTACCGGTTTCTGGCTGTTTGCCGTCGTCAGGTGGAGACAGTAAGATCAGGTTCAGTGAGCCTTGAAACAGTGGTAAAGTGGTAAACAAAGTTATGCTTGTATGCCACTGTTATATAGGGTTCGTACAACGAACAACGATGTTCAGACACAAGATCCGGTTGTGGTGTGTAAGGGATGTGGATGTGAGCAGCACATTACTTTGGTCATCCATAAGCGCCTTGAGTGCTTTGACCAAGAATCACTTTGTGATTCTGCAGCACAAAAATTCTAAAAAAGATTCACGTTGAGATTTCATATCGAAATCCAAATAGTCAGTCGCGTCTTCTATTGATCATCGAGGTACCGGTCTAAATAACGAGCGAATTAAAAATGTGTGAATTTTTTTCATTTTCGAATAATTCGTTTCCCCTGTAGAAGAATGATCTGCAGTGGGTGGGCAATACTGGACGAAATGACACTGATCAATCATACAAGTTCAAGGTGTCGATCATGGGTCATGTTTCGAATCAAATCATCGGAGACAACTCAGTCATACAATAACCGCAATGCCTCTGTTGATTGACAGGACATTCTTTTCAAGAAAATAAATAAATAGGAATGCTTAGATGATGTGAAGAATAATGCAGGTGAGTCTAATGGCGGGGGAGCAAACATAGAACATACGTCACTCAATAAACAGGAAATCAAAGCATTGAACAAACTGAAACGAGACCAGAACATCGTTATACTTCCCGCTGGCAAAGGAAGAATGACCGTCGTAATGAACAAGGCAGAATATATCGAGAAAGCTGAACAACTACTCCGTGATACAACAACATACAGACGGATAAACGAAGACCTGACAAAACGACTTGAAAGGAAAATCAACGCGAGAGTGTCCGTGAACCGACAGGCAAACGGTATAATAACCAACAAATTCCAACTACAGGACGCTTCTAGCCTGGTGACGAAACGTCCAAGAACAACTACGCAAGCTCGGCGAACACAAGGTGAACGCCATCCACATTCTGAGCTACGAAGATTTTCCTCTATTGCTAAATATTACATCTTCCAAACTCTAAGCCACTAATGGGAACCCGAGGAATATTTGGTGTCAATGCTCGGTGTATGTAATAGTAGCTGTATAAAGGAAACAAGGATGGTTTGCTAACGGTGGCCTTTTAATTAGAACCCGATTCAGTGATAGTCAGTGGACCACCACTTTCAGAAAATTTCGTGAATAGGGAAAGGCATTGGCGGAATCCATGAAATAAACTTGTACACTGTATTGCGGTGTTCACATCCCCATCCCTTACCACTACCGGTTTCTGGCTGTTTGCCGTCATCGGGTGGAGGCAGTAAGATTAGGTTCAGTGAGCCTTGTACACTTTTCGATTTCCTATTAAGTGTACCTGATATGTCATATGCAAGTTTATCTGTTGAGCGATATTTTCGGTAGGTAAATCGGTAAGCATCTTCTGATAACTCGAAACCATGCGTCGTAACACAAATCTTTAGATGCTATGAGCAACTGCGACGTACAGTCAGTGCGGCGATAGTTTCTATAAATTTTTAAGAATTGGGATTAGACGTATAGTTTCTCTATAGTCAGTGACTATTATGCTCTTCGAATATCTACTAATAAATAGGTGCGGAAAGTACACGCGCGTATTAATTTGGTTAAATACATGAGAACTCGTCAGAACCTGCAACTCCAGAGCGAAAGACAGTGAAAGATGAAGTTGCAAATGAGGAAGGGGTAATACTCAAAGCATTCATTACATAAATTGATTTCGTTTAACGTTTAAAATTGAGTAGATGTTAAATTTATGCATTGAAATCTGCGATTCGGTTCTCTATGATCTAGTACCTGCATCGATATTAGACTTAACGAGCTGGTGAAACTGTTTGTTCTCGAACGAAACGCTGAGAGATGAAGATCTCTTCGATCACGGTTTGAGTTCATTTCCGTTGCGCACGGCAGTCTCTACGGGGCACGATAGCCGATCTCTTCGATTGCGGTCGGGTGTGACGTTGGAATCAGACCGAGAGTTGAAGGAGGTTTTAGTCATCTCCGAATGTAGCTAAAGATATGTGCCGATCAAAGCGGTTCGGTTATTCTATTCGCCAAGTATTACACATCGTCATACAAGCATTTGATGGTATTTTTGGCATTTCATGAAGGCGAATAAGTATGCCCTATCTGGTTGTTGCAGACCTAAATTTACCGGAAAAGCTGGAGGATTAGCAATTAGGTTCCCTTTGAGGTTTATTCATAAATGATATGCAGGTAAAAAGCTTTAGAAGACCCACAAAAATGTACATCGGGTCGGATGGTAAAAATATCAAAATATTGTTAGAGATTATTTTCAAACTTGAAAACACTTGTCCATGTGGATATCTAGTGATTTCTCGAAAACGTCAATGGTTCCCGATTGTACCACATGAGTAGGTAAACTGTTCCACAATTGCACATTGCGAACGGAAAATGCATATTTGCGACAGTTCAACCTGCTATGCTTCTGGTAACGTTGAGATTGGTGATCACACAGATGTGTGTTATGGGAAAGATGAAACAAGTGACTGCAAGGTTGAGGTTGTTCTACATCTGTGGTTTATCCTATTAACTATTTATTTTTCTAACACAACCTGCTATTAATTGATTAGAAATTCAGGTTTAAAACGATATGAAGCATTTGGTGCATTGAATTTCCCAACAAGCTCAGCTTCATTGACCACAGTGTAGAATTTCTCAGTATGCTTCAAACATTTTCGAAGAAACGAAAAGTGTATTTACCCGATGCCACCACTCTTTTTAAACGAGCTTTATAATCAGATGCGGCATATGTAGTGATAGCATTATTCTGTGGCATGAAGCTTAGTCTAACCTCGTCTAATATACCAACCTAATTTACCGTTGGTATTCAAAGTCCGGTATCTGATCAACTCAAGTTTGCAACCGCATAAACTCACCGTTCCCCTGGGTATATTACGATTAAAAAAGTTAGCCAACATTCCGTGTTCAAGAAGTTATGCTAGTAAAGATTATTATCTTCGCGAAGATTTGGTGTGAGATAAACTCCACAGATGACATGCTGAACCCCTAACTAGATCTGGACAAGGTTCATGGCTGGTCACATTGACACCGAATACTACAGAAATCAGCTTAATTTCGCGCAACAATTCAATTTCATCTTGCTGCAAACAAAAGTTAGAGAAATTTGGTTCTCCTCACAATTGCTGTTGGTTCGTTTGACACCAATATCATTTGCGTGTTGATTTGAGCCCACTTCCATTTTGAACAAAAAGCTCATTTGCATGCATTTCCATCACACACCCCACGGTCGGTTTCGTGCCGTTTGCACTCATCAGGTAGGGATAGTAGGATCAGGATCCGCATGCACTTGAAACAGTGGAACAATGGTAAACAAGTTGCGCTTGTATGCCACTTTTGGGTAAGGTGGGTACGACTAACCTGTTCAATCACATGAGCCCACACTCATTTAGACTGGGTTCGAATCCATGACCATGAACCAAATAGCTCATTTGCATGCATTTCCATCACACACCCACGACCGGTTTCGTGCTGTTTGTAAATTATAGCATCTATAAATAAAATCATGTAGCCTATGAATTACCGTATTATATCAACTATTCGTTCATTCAAATAACATTGTTCGTGATCAACATCGGTAATTGCTTGTGAAGTAACTTTGACAGTGAGTGCGTTAATAACAGTTATACGGAACGAATTAGCTTAGACTCAACGCTGAAAGAACGATGACGGAAAGCATAAAAAGAAAACCCACGAACTTGAGTAAGTAGATGATGGGTCCAAGTTAGATTGTTGGATATGGTTATGCCTAGATACTTGACGTATTTCCCTCTAGTCAGGTCTGAGGACTTCATTTTAGATAAATTCAGATTACTGCAAGTTGTTTTGCGACGTTGACCACACAGGTTAGTGAACACAATTTCAGTATATTTTTCGGTATTCGGCATCTCTCTTTTCACCAGATAGTAATTTCATCTAAAACGGTAGAGAGCGGATTCGAAGAGTCGCTTGTCAGTACTGCACATCCAATGACTATATCGCCTGCGTATTTCAAAGTGAAATTTGAGGGCGACTGTGCAAGTGCAGCCAGTTATGCTGAATATTTGAGACTGCATATTTAAATCCCTCCACTAAAACCCTTTGGTCCAATAACATCAATGTTAATATTTTTCTAAAACGGTTACCGTGAACAGATAGTTGAAAATTCTTGAACACTAATAGACCCAATTTTCGCTTCTTGGCGGGCGGCGTTTTAGCGTCCAAGCTTTCATTGTTGGGTGTAAGTACGTTACGATCATCGGCGATAAATTTCCTGATGCTGATGTAATAAAAATTCAAAACATCATCACCTTACGCTAATCGCCATCTCACATTGCACGCTTTTATTCACACTACCGCATGCAGCTTCACACGACACTATCCTGAGGTTGTTCAGTTCCAAACAGTCCAAATTGCTATATGACAACAAAAAGTTTACAAAGACCAAGCCCTCCGCTCATCTGAAGGTTCAGCTGAAACTATCGGATTCAAATACGAAGGTCACAGCGCAAATGTTCGCGAAACATTTCAGTGTAATCTGTACCAACTTGCAGGAATCCAGCGTTAAACATTTTTGGAACAGACAGAGATACGACTTAGAACAATGGTCCAACCTCTGTACGATTATGGGTTCGGAAACCATCAGACCTACAGCAGTTACACGTTTGGCTCGTCACCCAAGCTTCCCACTGAAAGCAACACTAAGTATTGAGAAGGATATGGATACCGTTCTTTTAAATTCTTACTTGCTACGTGAGTTTCCCGAATGCAATACTGGGATCTACGTCGATAGAACCTGGGGAGAAAGAAACGGACGTCTCGATGTTCGTACAAAGAGCAATGAGCGCAGTCTAGGCGCTCCATAGGCTGTCAATACGATGAAGACTGTGAAACAACAACAGCAATACGACTACAAACAGTGGCTTTACATCGCAGAAACGATATCAGCGCGGAAGTGTGTCGTTGCGAGTACCTTCAAGATACCCCGGTCATCCCATTACAACGGTGATGGACCAAATCCTTTGAAACTTGCTTTCCTAACAAGTGTTATGACAGACTTCGTCAGACACTTGGTGACCTCACAACAAATATATTTCCAGTGACGTCAGAATAAACACGTTAAAGACAGCCTCAGAAACACAAGTGAAGCATTACCGTGCAAATATATTGAAAACTCAAATTCAGAAGACGGTTCAAATAACCACAAAGGTCCGACTCTCTCGTCATCGTTACATACCAAAACCAGTATTAATTGAGTAAACACCAATGCGCAGTGTTTCTGGAACAAACTACTGTGTTCGCCCCTGTTTACTGAAATCCCTTAGTGTTTCCTTCTTACACACACACTCTCCTGGGAAACAAATAAACCCAAATATATATTTGCTATCAAAATCTCCTCTCTCCATGTCACAATTGGAATTAATTTGGCTCCTTCTTTGAATCACATGGCCGCAAACATTAAAGTACGATTTTGTTTAACCTTTATACGTATATCCTATGGTATTGTACATCAAATAGCTTTTTGCGCCATAAATATTGAATCTTGGATGTAAATGTAGTGCTTGCTATTTCTATTTGTCTTTATTGAATTGCAACTTAGCTTATCCTTCATCAACCATACGTAAGTTGCCTCAAAATTGCTTTGTAGCCTCAAACATTAAGCAGTGGAATCGAATTGTTTTCCAAGCTTAATATTGTTAACAAAATGAACCACATTGTATGGTAGCAACTTTAATTAATCGTCGATGTAATCCATGAGATATAACCAGGCAAACCATTTGACCTGAGGTGTAACCTTCTTGTCATACCAGGCGCTATACGTTGAGCCCATCTGTTGCATTATTATAATGTACACTTGTTGGAAATCTCTTGTTTCACTACAGGTCTATTGTGGGCCAACGAGCCGATACGCCTTTCGTACCAAGACTTGACTGTTATTGTGGCATCTGCAGACATTGATTGTGTTTATTCAATTCAATTGAATAACAACAATGTTGGGCACGTTGTTGTGTGATGATAAACAAATAACAAGCCATAATCGAAATGTCGTGTTTTGGTTGGTCATCGAGTGTCTTCATTGTTTTTGGATTGCATGAGAATTTGTGACCTCACGCTTCATGACCTGATTGTGTGCTTTATCTCTGCGCATGTGTTGCCAATGTGAAGTGAAATCCACGGACCTCTAATCACTTAAATGTTGCAATGCTAATGGTATTGTAGTCCGTCGGTATGTGTTAAAATTCCACCGCGGATGCTCAAACAGGAAATGTGCTTGACACAAATACCCAACAATCGGTAGGAACATAGCAACCTGTCCGGTCCGGAAAATCATAGCACATGTGCAGTTTCGTTACGGTGTGAATCGAAGCAAAAACATTAAACGAATATAACAAATGTGGGCTCATGAATGATGTTAGTTTGCTTCAATGTTTGCCGAACATAGAGAGTCCACCGCATGTCATGGAAGGTGAAAGAACGCCCGGCAATCAATACGTGAAAATAGGATGTAGTGGGATATGATATGTCAGTGTGTCACTTTCTCATCACACACCTCAAACAAGTGTTTTAGTGGATGTTCTCGGTAGACAATTCTATAAATTCCTTTATGGACCGTCGTGATCAAATTTGTGAATATTTCAAAGAACATGGTACTCATTAGTAGTCACAGAAATAAGGATAATATCGCGCCGTATCGTCCATCGGTTAAAGTGGCATAGACCCAAACGTCGCGATCTTTCGGTGTAGGGAACATTTCGAATAACTATCACTAGCTTTGTTAATTTCGATAAGTATATCAAAAGTGGCAAAACCTCTCCGAAGTAAAGAAACCATGACTAACATACTCCATCTTTTTGTAATGTTAGACATTAATTAACCTTGGTAACGTTACTTGCAAAAATCTTCCAATTTTTTTTGAAATATCCGTAACAATCTGCTGGCCTACGATAGAAATTCTAGAAGCAAACTGTGCTTTTCAGCTTCTCGCTAATTTATACTCCAAGGGTTTTTTCAATGATCCATGCCAAGATTTCAGTTCCGAGTCAATGTGCCCACAAAATATTCATTTCTAGTTAGATCATCTTGCTTTTCTATATATTAAATGGTATGTCATTAGGAACCACCCAATCTGACACGGTTTCCGAATTCCATTGTTTTATATCACAATCTGCAGCAGAAAATATCCACCTCCAGATTTTTAGACCATCTGCAAACAGAACACATTCAATGTATTGTGGTGCTCACACCCCCTCCCATACACACCCTCACCGATTTCTAGCTGTTTGCCGTCATCAGATGGAGACAGTTCATTCATAAGCGCCTTGAGTGCTTGACCAAGAATCACTTTGTGATTCCGTGTCTGAACATCGTGGTTCGTTGTACGAACAATATATACTTTGGGATACAAGTATAACTTTGTTTACCACTTTACCACTGTTTCAAGGCTCACTGAAACAGATCTTACTGTCTCCACCTGACGACGGCAAACAGCCAGAAACCGGTAGTGGTGTGTAAAGGATGGATGTGCAACACATTACTTTGGTCATCCATAAGCGCGGCTGATGCTTGACCAAGAATCACTTTGTGATTTCCGTCTGAACATCGTGGTTCGTTGTACGAACCCTATATATAACAGTGGCATACAAGTATAACTTTGTTTACCACTTTACCACTGTTTCAAGGCTCACTGAACCTGATCTTACTGTCTCCACCTGACGACGGCAAACAGCCCAGAAACCGGTAGTGGTGTGTAAGGATGGGGATGTGAGCAACACATTACTTTGGTCATCCACAAGCGCCTTGAGTGCTTGACCAAGAATCACTTTGTGATTCGTGTCTGAACATCACTAGATATCCACATGGAAAAGTATGTTTTTATGTTTGACACAATAATCTAACAATATATTGATATTTTTTACCATCCGAACCGATGTACATTTTTGTGGGTCTTGTAAAGCATAGCTTTTTACCTGCATATAATCTATGAATAAATCTGGTCCGTTGTACGAACCCTATATAACAGTTGGCATACAAGTATATCCTTGTTTACCTTTATCCACTGTTTCAAAGGCTCACTGAACCCGATCTACTGTCTCCACCTGACGACGGCAACAGCCAGAAACCGGTAGTGGTGTGGAACGGAATGGGGATGTGAGCAACACATACTTGGTCATCCATAAGCGCCTTGAGTGTGACCAAGAATCACTTTGTGATTCCGTGTCTGAACATCGTGGTTCGTTGTACCAACCCTATATAACAGTGGCATACAAGTATAGTATTATTGATTGTTATTCGAATAATCACGACATCCACCGCAGTTCTCAATCGTCCTCGGAATTTTGTAATCTCGAATAGGTTTGTTCCTCAGTCTATCCGATCGTCTGACATGTTGACATTATTTAGTATTCTTGGAAGAATCTAGAGGTATTGTGTTATGATTGCTAACGCAACCAGTATTAGAACGCAACTGACTTGAATACTGATAGTTGATTTGATCTGAATGACGCTTGTGCACAGTTCCGTCTTCCAGATCAAGTATTTTTACCATAGTTCTTCCGGTTTTATTTAATATAATACCGGTACTTGGACGGAGTTCACTAAAAGTATTTGACGATTTCATTTCCACCAGAGTTTTAAGATGATTCTGATCTGGACGGAGTCGATTAGACGATACGCGGTATCCAAGACAATCAATCTCATCAACAGAAATGATGCATTTATCCGGATTTAATTTCACGTTATAATGTTTGAAACGAGAGAGTAAAGCTAATAAACGTTGATCGTGAACACGATTATCGGGTGCATGAATAATAATGTCGTCTTGATATATGGAAACAACAAGCTGAGTTTTCTCAACTAAACTAGCATTGTATGCTGTTGACGGTGGTTGGTAAATCACACCAACAACACAGTTTTCACCTGTTGCGAATTCAAGTGAACCCAACAGTGTGTTTTCCAGTATCAAATCGTTTTCTGCGATTTCTATGAACGTGAGGTGTTGATCATAATAAATAGCAACACCTCCTCCTCCACGATGAAACAGAAACATGCTTGGAATGGAAATTTCCTACTCAGCTAAATGCTGATTGAACCAGGTTTCTGTTACGGCTATCAGGAGTGGTGAATATTTTTCACGAAGATCGATTAGCTCGGGTAATTTATTCATCAAGCATTGTGCGTTTGTGTACAAACTTTTAATGTCTCATCAGTATAAATATGTTGGGTGATGAGTATTTAAGCTGATAAGTTGAGTATGCGTCAAAGATGGCTGGGATCGTGTTAATGGGTATATTACATCGCCGACTCCGATATAATCGGCCGACATCCGTTTTTTGCTCAGGATCCCGGACATCGCTATGCTCAGTACCAAGAGTTTTGGCACCTCAAGATTCAAGATTCAATAATTTACGGTATAAAAAAGCTCGTCGCTGTACAACACCACAGGATATTCGTATAAGGACAATGAATATATCTACAAAATAAATTGAGGCATTAGGAAGATCGAAAGTTTTGTAGTTACAAAAAAATTTCATGTATTGTCGCGGTATGATGAAAAAACAAATATTCGTTTGGAAAAAGATCATGTTATATAAACGGGATGTAGGGTGAAATTACTACGCATAAATATATCCAATTTGTTCCTGAAAATAATTTCACTAGATGATTGGACAACATCTGACGGTAGGGAGTTACAAAAGAAACAAACGCACCGGATAGATGAACCGACGGCGGTTCCGGTGGGAATGTGGAATATCAAATTCCAGTGGGTGAGTACTTGTGACATGGCTTGACCGGAGGCGAAATAGATGCCTCGGAGTGTGCGCCTTTGAGTTCATTATTTTGTAAGTTACGGTTAGATCAAATCGAACCCGTCTACGAAGCAGTGTATCCAAATTAAGATGCTCAAGTCGATTCTCATATAGTATGTTGTGGAGGCAGCCAACCATTTTGGTTGCTCTGTGATAAATCCTCTCGAGCAGCTTGATGTCCTTTTGTAGCCACGGTGCCCAAGCTTGCACTGAGTAATCCATCACCGGGTTAATATACGTATTTATGAGCACGGGAAAAATGTCCGAAAATACGCCGAAGCATACCTAGCATGCGGCTAGCTCGGTTGTACACTGCTTCGCATTGCATGCTATTCTTATGACTTCCACTAATCCATACGCCTAGGTATCTTTCTTTGGTCGTCCATTCCAGTTGATTTGTTAAATATATCCAAATCGCGTTGTAAGCGCAAACAGTCCACGCTTGACGTGATTCGCATCCAAAGTTTAACATCATCCGCAAAGAGAACCATTGTGGATGTGACAAGTTTCGGAAGGACGTTGATGTAGACCAAAAAGAGAACCGGACCCAGTGCCAAACCTTGTGGGACACCGCTAGTGGCTTCGATTTCCCCAGACATCACACCATCGATACGAACCGGACCCAGTGCCAAACCTTGTGGGACACCGCTAGTGGCTTCGATTTCCCCAGACATCACACCATCGATACGTACAGTTGCCCTGCGATCAAGATTAGAGTAGAGGAAGGAGAAGTGCTCTACCCATCTTTCCATCTGTTGAGTTTTGTCGACAATCGGTTTGCCAGATAAAGACTTAATGGGAGCCGTTTTAAGTTTGTTTGGGCCAATGGCTCTCTTGATCCCATCATACATACCGTGAAAATTGCCGGTATCCTCAGCTTTTTTAATATTGACGCCAACTTCAGTCCAATAGTCGTTTGCACAACGCCTTGCAGTCTGTTGGACCTTATTTCTAGCTGCTCTTAGAAGACGTAAGTTTTCATCTGTTGGCATACCTTTGAACCTCAAGAATGCTGAGCGTTTGTCATCCAGCACAGCAGTCATCTCAGAAGCGTTTCCTTCGAACCAGTCGGCTCGTTCGAGCTTCTTCGACCGAAAGTGGAAAGTGCGACTCGGCATATGCAGCTTTTTATCAATTCCCAGTTTTCTGAAGCAGATTCAAGTGGGGTTGTCTTGTTGAACTCGTCCATGAAGGCTTTTGCGAATATCGCAGTTAGATTAGGTTCGCACATGCGAGTGACGTCTATCCTAGGCTTAGCAGACAATTTGGTGCGGTGAAATCTCGTGTGGGGGAGCTTCAGTTTTGCACAGACCAGTGAATGATCAGTGTCGCAGTCTGCGTTTTGATATGATCTAGTGAGGAGCACTCTTCCTATATTAGTACGCTTAACAAGAATAAGATCAAGCTGATGCCAATGCTTAGAGCGAGGATGCTTCCAAGAGACTTTTGCTGTGGTTTTGTTTGAAAGAAGGTGTTACTGACACAAAGATTGAACTGTGTGCACAATTCTAAAAGGCGTTGCCCATTTTCATTGGTTTTACCTACGCCGAACCTTCCGAGACAGTTTTGCCATGACTCGTAATCTGCACCAACTCTGGCATTGAAATCACCCAATACCACTAAACAGTTTTTCTGTGGTACGTTTTTCAGGACGGCTGTGAGGTTATGATAAAAAGCGTCTTTTTCAGCAGGCGTCGCAGAGAGCGTCGGTGCATAAACGTTGACCAACGTAATGGTACCAGTAATGCACCTCAGATTTAGGGTCCAAATCCGTTCGCTCCCGCTGCTGCTCGGTTCTGTTGCTTTTAATATGTCGTTTCGCACGGCAAACCCAACTCCATGCAGTCGAGGCTCATCGGAACCTCTTCATTTCCAAAAGAATGGGTGATCACTTTCTGTTAGCTTACCAGTGTCTGGAAAGCGCGTCTCTTGTTGGGCAGCCACGTCGACATTCAGCCTCTTTAGCTCGTTCTTAATCACGGCGGACTTTCTAACGCCTCTGATATTCGAGACGTCGTCATGAAATCCTGGAAGCATGGACCGGACGTTGCAGGTTCCAAGTTTCAGAACTGACATTTGTTGTTTGGTATTTCGATTCGCTGGTGCGAAAAAATACAGTCTGCTTGTCGGTTGATTCCTAATCCCCATGCACCCAATGAGGATAGCAGACCGTGGCGAGACGGCACCTTATTGACTGGGGGCTGCCCAGCTTGAGGCGGGCGGTAGCCGTCCAGTGAGACCTGGAAGTCTCTACCACCGTCGAAAGCAGCCCAGGCGCTTAGCTCTACGCCAGTCAAGCCATAGCTTTTAACCGGTATCTGCTGCTTCCCGTGTTATTTTCCGTAGAAGCGGAATGGAGTGTCCTCTCCATTGGTGCGTTGTGATGTACGCCAGGGCAGTTCAATATGGAGAACTAGCTGTTGCCCATGCAGCAAGTGCTCCTCTCCACGGCATCACTGGAACCCAAATGAACAGATAAGCGATACGTTTTGACAATGATTGCCGTTCGAGGAGTGGCAGGACGAAGGTGATATTTCAACTTAGGACTGCCTAACGGGACTCCGGCTCCGGATTTTCCTTCGAGGTTGACTCCTGAAGCCTTTTCATGATTGGATGTAGCTACAAAGCAGTGGAGCTTTGAGATAATGGTTTTCCTTCCCCCAGGTGGACCGCCTTCATGGACTTACGAGCTCCACCTGCCCGAAGCATGCTGGTTTTGAGGCGCAGTCAGCCGCCTTCGCCCTTTCTCTTGTCAGTAGAAGCAGTTCCACCGGGTCACACAGGACCACGCGTGCAGGCCAGAAGCTGGACTGTTGCCAGAGGCTATAGCGAAGCGGTGCCATAGGGAGCATTTTTAGACTTGGGAGCTTATCCCCAAAAACCGCCCCGGCCTTCGAACAACCTTGGAACCCGCAGCACGTCCTCAGTCAATGGCACCCAGGTTGTTGAAGATATTACGACTCTATATTGACACTATGTCAACATAGATTTGAATTATTTGGCGCGAAAATCATGATTATATTTTGATCATATTCGCCCTTTATTCTGATTGGTCCATCGAGTCTTTGACACGGTTTTAATGTGCTATTTTCCAAGGTCATTTCCTTTTACATTCTCAGCCTATATATATGGATGAGTAAACCATGTTGATTATTATTGGAAGTGAGCTGCCATACGAACTTCTCTGAAGCCTTGGTCTTCTCTCTCAATAATCGGTTGGGCAATATTGTGGAAAGCATATCCGGTGC
>JACCGJ010018759.1:0-10929 GCA_013407085.1 Atriophallophorus winterbourni | reverse complement strand
ATTAGAACAAAGGTTTTCATTTTCGGTATTTCAAGTCGACCTAAACAGTCCATTCATTAGAATGAAAAAATGAATCAGTGATTAATGATTAACAAAAATTAAAGTAAAGTGTTATTGCTCATCCTCGTTTGATCGATATCGATATTGGCCAAGGCAAAGGGACATACAAGTTCGGTCTGCAGATATCGCCTCGGCTGACCTTTAGCTGTTTCGGACGAAGTATTCCTGACACGATTTGGGGACCTTTTAAACGACTCAGAAGTCATCAACAGGTTTCACTGGATGTCCCGTGTGGATTGAGCGAGTTAGGATTGAACTGTTTATCCTCGTCAAACAACTTATATGGTGTTTAACACGTTGGCCGCGATTTTCGATTCTGTAGTTTTTCGCTGCGGGCGGCATGTTCTAACTTTTACATGTTCAGTGCTAAGGCAGTTAGCGAAGTGTGAAGTCATGTGCGGCTCCTCAGAGATAAGTTCTATCAGTGTATCAAGTAAACTCTGTGACGTTTCGCGTCATACGGCCAATGTAGCCCATGCCACCGGAGCTGATGAAGCACGTAGAGTTTGCATGACAAGGTAGCTGGTATTTGAGTTGCTGTTTGAAAAACCAGTTTGTTCGTGAATGGCATTCTCACTTTTTCAGAAGTAACCGTTTGTTCCACTATCTGTTCCAACTTACCGGTCAGAGAATCGCTACAGGCGTCGTCCTCAAATTAAAGTAGAATAAATAAATACTTCCTCGGCACTGTTAGTTGTCTTCTTGGACCTGCAAGTATATGTGTTCCAATAAAGCTTGAGGAGTAACCATTTCTCCATAGAACGCTTTTTAGCAGCGCATGTTCTTCCATGAAAATCTTTCCATGATGAATTTTAGCTGTTTGTGTTAATAGGTTACGAAATATGTTTGCTTTGTGCTTCATTAGGGCCATGTTCTTCGGATAAATCCGTCTACTAGAATCACTGGCATATTCACATCGTTTTCAAGTACATTTTCCAACTTGTTTCCAATGTTGAATCCATCTTGCAAAATAATGATGTCACCTGGTTATGAAAAATCAATATTTTTCGGAAAATCTCCCAATTCATCTACATGTCATTTCTTAATCGGAAAAAGAAACATTCGTTTAATAATAATGTCCCAAATCCTAATCAACATTTGTGTGTTTTCATTCGCAGGTGATTGTGAAATAATTTTGTTTTGTATTTTTCCCCCCGATATTTCTCGTTCCAGACATGTGCTGACGCAGCTCTCATGTGTCCCTTGAGACCATACAATGTGTGTGTTAGAGAACTCGAAAATACCTCGCGTGCTGGATCACACATGAATGAAGTCGTATTGTTCAAACACACACGCACACAAGTCTGGATAGAGCGAAATTACCGGATAAGCTAAGTGAACGAGCGCGCAAAACAGAGAGGGCGGATTAGAGACAGGGTGGAGCATATTCCCGAGAGATTTTTCAACGGGAGGGCATACCTCGGAGGTAGAGCATGCTTGATTTCTCAGCTCTCTCGTAATCAGAGTCGAGTAATGTTTGGCGAGCATGTGTTCGGGGGATTTGATTAAACAATAGAATGGGCATATTGATTAAATAATGTATTATCCATTGGGTGACCTTGAAACACGCGCGCAGTTTGAAAGTTGGATAATTATTTTGTGATGAAGGATAAAAAAATTCTCCATTGTGGAAGCGAGTGAATGAGCAAATATTATGTAATTATCATTAATTATTAAAACGATTAAAAATCATTTTTTTGTATCGAATAATAATAATAATAATATGAATAAGGTTTTATTTTAACATGTTTGAATCTTAAGATTTAGATGAATGTTGAAAAAAATAATTCCATGCGGATCACGGAAAGTGTGCACAAAATATCATCGAGAAAAGATAGACTGACGTTGTCATATAAAGTTCATTTGACAAAGTAATCGGACTAAATGACCTCCGAAATATAGACCTTTTTTAACGATGTATGTTATACTTTGATCAAATCTTAGAGGAAACTTGAATTTCAAGGAGATTGTTATGCAGCAGGTGAGTGTTAACTTTGAGGAAAATATTTATAAGTCAATCTCAAGCGGGAAGATATAATTTCGAAATTTTTCAAAGATGTATTCATATGGAAGAGAGTGCGCACGTGTAATGATCTTGATTTAACGTTTAAGCTACTCAGAGTTTTCAAAGAGGTGACGGGAACAAAGTAGGTTAACTGTACATTATATGAAGTAATGTACAAAACATATACAGTGAGAAATTAACTTTGTCTCAATGCCGGATGAATGAAGTTTAAATGGTCAACAATAACGCCTGCGAACTTTATGGATTAGAGAATTAAGAATTACTAACATCACGATACCTGGAAAATGTTGATATGATATCATTCACATAATTCGTTATCTTTGTGTTAATAAGATGGAATCTCTTTGGTAAAAACTCGTTAGCTTCTTACAGCCAATAACCTTAGATTTCAAGGAAGAGATTTCTAATATACTCACAAGAAATCATACTTGAATAGCCCCGTGTTAGAACGTGTTACGAGTTGAACATTGCTGACATGTCACTGCTCACACAGACCGAAAATCATGTGGAGGAGGTGTGGCACTCTACTACGGTCAGAATCTCATATGCAGAAAATTCACAGAGTCAGTCATGGTGATTCGAGATATCCGATGTTGCTTGCTGACAACGACTACCGGCGAAGATTGCACAATCGGCGTAATTTATCGTCCACCAGCAACCCCGGGAGTGTGTAATACGACTCCACTTGATTGACTCGAAATACCATACGGGATTCTTGATCATGAAGGACTTTAATATGCCGAACCTACCGAAGTCAGCATAATTCCTGAAATCTCCATTGCAGCCATCCTTCAGCAGATCTATGCAGACATTCCCTCTTATAATCAGATGAAAAGCAATACAAGATACAGAGGGATAAATGTACATTCAATGCTTGATATATTTTTGACAACTGACGAACATTTCATCGAAAACATTTGCTAGTCCACTGGGATCGAGCGACCATTTTCTCCTAAACTTCGAATACCCGTGTCAAGCAAAGCGAACAAGTGATACAACAAAAATCATCAAAAGGTTGTGCCTGTCGAAACTGTTAATCGCTCTGAGTCTGATCAACGACTGGAAAATTTAAATCATCGGAGTCAGGAGCAGTGGTCCAGCAAACGGACAAAGCTCAACAGAGAAATTAGCTCAAACTCTAAATTCGTACCTCAACGGTGTCGAAAAACATTCTGATTAAAAATCCTCAATCATGACTGGAAATGCATTAATATACGGAAAATAGCTTGGAACAATAATCGCCGGGTAACCACCAAAACCACGTGGGAGGCCTTCCGAACATTAGATAACCATGTCACTAAACATATTACTGAAAACAACATGCAGTACCAACGTAAGCTAGAGTCTAAAATCCAGCAACATCTAAAGCTCCTCTACTAGATAGTGACCAAGCAGTGTACAGTAAAACCGCGGAGTTGCGGCCTTTCGGATGCACTCTAGAATGACCACCAATGCAGTTGTTCTCGTGAACTATTATGCTACAGTATTTTGTCCGAAAGAACGCGTTGATATCCAACTGAATCAACAAATGACGCCTCGTGTCTCATTAACACTATAACTGTTTCCAGAGAAGAGGTGCTGGGAACTCTACAATCTTTCAATCCTAGAGATCCCCCGTTGATAAAGATAGTACCTTAAGAATAGTTCAACGTTTTGCATAGTTTCTTAACGGACCTTTGACTGAGTTAATCTGCGAATCGCTGTCCCAAAGAATTCTACCGAAGGACTGGAAAGCTGATATAATCTCCCCGATTTTCAAAGGTGGGGCGCGTTCAGAGCCCGCACATTACAGACCTGTTACCTTGTTGTCCGCCGTCTTCAAGGTGTTCGAAAGGATCCTGGCCAACAAACTGAGCACACACTTCAAAAAAGAAGCACAACATGGATTCAAGAAGTGATATTCCTACCTTACCATCTCCCTCCTAGACCTTGACAAGAACAGTACATGTTGTGGATACCATCCATCTATGTTACCTTGATATGTCAAAAGCATTTGGTCGCGTACACCACAGTATTCTCTTGCAGAAGCTGGAACGTTTTGATATCACTGGCATACTATTAGCCTGATTACAAAATTACTTGACCGATTGGATTGTTCAATTCTCTGTGGACGGTGCTTTTTCGAAGTCGGTAGCCGTGGCAAGCTAGGGCCTCAGGTATCCATCCTCAGAGCAATTCTCTGCGCACTTAATGCCAATGACATACTGATTGTTCTGTTCGCCGACATTATAAAAGTGTAGTCGAGGATAAATAAGTCGGAAGACTGCGAACTGTTCCAGAAGGATCTGGACAACTTCTACGCTTGGTCCCTATGAGAACGCTTATTTTTCACTTTCCAAAAGTGTCACATATTAAACCTTGTGACATATGTGGAGTTCCACAATTTTTTTGGTGTCCACAGTCTCTCGTGGGCCATGGAACAAAAGGACTTAAGTATGTTGATGAACAACACCATAAGGATGTCGAGTCACTGCTTCTCCGTCTACAGCATAACGTCAACGAAATTGTCACTTCTGAAAAGAATTTTCAGTAAGTTATCAAAACAGACTATTCCCCGCATTATAAATACGTACACCAGACCCATAATGGAATATACAGTTCAAGCATGGTCGCCATGGCTAAAAAGATGTTGCGACTTTGCAAAGAATATATCATGGAGCTAAAAACTTATCGCTGAACTCAGACGGACACCTTACAATGAGGGTATCAAAACTCTGAATTTATTAGATTATGTCACGGCATTTTCTCCAAGGGGATTCGATTTTAGCCACCGAACATCATCGTCTGCAAAGCTAATTTAACCTACGTGGCTCGCATATTGACTCTAAATGTCCCTAATTCACTACTCAACTCTGGATGGCATCCTGCACGAGTTTGTTTTACGTGAAACAATCATCCTGCTTATGTTGTGAACTTTCTAGCATAGCATGTACAAGAAAAAGAGAAAGAAACACCTCACATCTCTATCAGTCTGTTTCCTAATTGATTACTCACTATTTTATCTCAAGGTCAAGCAACAATAGCCAATAACATGAACATTGATTGTGTTCTTGTGAAGTATTCCTTTCAGCATTGGCGTTAGGTTCGTCGTGAATATCTGCGGGAGGAAGTAAATCACGATGTTATCGTGGCTCGATTCATGAATAATCATCGTGTTGATATCAGGAGATCGTCGAATATCGTAGAATATTTGGCATTCTCGTTCAATCTGCGAGAACGTCTTGTTCTGATGGTCAAGGATGCAATGAGTTGAAGAATTTGATTATTTATTATGGTAAATTTAACATCGCTCGAATGTGTACTGTTTTGAAAGACAGCGAGCTAGGCATGGACGATTAGCAGGCTAAGAATTCCTCTATCGATTGAACGAAGTTTATATAATTTCCTTAAGTGGTTGTTGGCATTCTTCGGTCGATTTCGACCATGAATGTACATCAGATTCGCATGAATTTTCAGGTTTCACAGCTTTTTAGAATGACTAAACAATCCGTTTCGGGACGAACAGTCTCTTCTGCAGCACTCGCAGCGATAGACAGAACTCCGTCATTACGCGTCAGTTGTACGCTGGTGGAGTGATCTGCGTTCAGCAGCCAAGAGCTGTATCTGCTTCTCCCTAGCTTGTAGACGACGCTTTACACAATGCCCTCAATGTGAGCGGTTAAGAGCAAGTTCTTCCCAACTAGACAGGTCAATGTTAAGAGCTTTCATCTGTTTGCAAACGCCTTTGTACCGCACATGCGGTCTGCCCAATGGTCGACTTCCTGATTACAACACGTCATAGAGTAGATCTTTCGGAATACGACCATTTTCCATTCTGTAGACGTTGCCAATCCACTGCAGGCGGCGGTCCATAAGTATAGAAGCAAAAAAGTGTTCAAGACTGCTCACTCCGTTTGACAAGTGGAACTACGTGTCATACGTTTGCTTCACTCTAATAATTTAAAATTGAAAGATCGACAAATATTATGTAGGGTTGCTCGAAAGCTCTGCAACGGAGAATTTCTCGTGTTTTATTGGGCGGCGTGGTTTTCGAAAGATACAGTATCGTTAATTACCCAAAGGTTACAATACCCAGCAGTCACAACATGACTAATCACGTAACTGCTCAGTTGCTACACTTTACCCGACTTTCACTCTATACTCATCGACCGTGTTTTTTTCTTCATCCTAACTATTCGATATTCAAATTGTTCCATATTACCTCTACATAATCCGATAATTCTCCGGTCTAATGAATATGCATCTTCTGCTAACCGAAAGAGGTATTAGGGTTTTGGAGTGATCTTATCCCGTGCACTTACACACCACAACCGGTTACTGACTGTTTATCGTCATTAGGTGACAGTAAAGATTAGTTTTAGTTATCCTTGAAACAGTGAATATGTAGTAAGACATGTTATTCTTGAAAGCCAATGTTAATCATATTGGCACAGCCGACTTTGAATGACATACCTCCTCGTGGATCTGAGGCTACCGATCAAATTAATGAAAATGACCCGTATCTGAAGAGCTCAGATCCCCTCCTCGAACACACCGAACGTGAGGGCAAGATGGAGCGATGGAGCAGGGGAGGGAAGCAAGGAAACCAAGCAGCGAGCGGCAAGGCGGGGAAGGCCGACAAAGGGGCAGAGACATGCGATGCAGCAGCTGAGCTAGCAGCGAGCTGAGGAGCGAGCGAGCGAGCTAGCGAGGGAGGCGAGCGAGCGAGCGAGCGAGTCGAGCGAGCGAGCGAGCGAGCGAGCGAGCGAGCGAGCGAGCGATGCGAGCGAGGCGGAGCATAGAGCTAGCGAGCTGTGAGGCTGAGCGAGCAACCGAGCGATCGAGCGAGATAGCGATCGAGCGAGCGGAGCGAGCGAGGCGAGCGAGCTATCAGCGTTAGCGATCGGTAGATCGATCGATAAGAGATCGATTAGCGATCTAGCTATCTATCGGATGCGATCTATCTATTCGATCAGAGCTATGCTACTGGCTGTCTGGTCGAGCTAGCTATATAGAGAGCGAGGCCGATCGTATCAGCGAGTGATCCGATCTACGAGTTAGCGATGAGCGAGCTAGAGCATCGATCTAGCGAGCGATTACGATTATCGGAGCTATAGATCTATCGTATTATGCTAGCTTAATCTATATATCTATTCGATCTAGCGAGCAGCTATCGATCTAGCTTTCTGTCTATCTACTAGCCACTATCTTCGGACTATCGATCGAGCTAGCGAGCGAGAGAGCGATGATCTATCTATCTATCTATCTATCTATCTATCTATCTATCTATCTATCTATCTATCTATCTATCTATCTATCTATCTACCCTTATTGGCTGTAAATAAATCTCTTCTATACAAAGACAATATCACATCCTAAATTCAAAAGACAAAAAAGTAAAAAATGTCCATTACAAATTTCGCTATCTGGTTGACCAATCCAAGGCTAAATTTGGTTCATAAACCAGACTGACGAGTTGAAAACCCTATTCTTTGAAACTGCAATTTTGATGTCAAACTTTCAAGGTCACCTATCGGTAATCGATTGTATGATCAATACATCGAGACGAGGATAATCACGTGAGTCAGCTGATTGTTCAAATCTGACTTCACGTTCCTATTGATTAAATTCATAACAGGACAGTGAGAATTTGAACAGAATATCCGTTTGATGAATTTGGTTTTGCTAGTTAGACGTCGAATATCGTTCTACAATTCTTGTGCTGAACAAATGCACATTTCTGAACTCTTAATGAGAATGACATCTCCTGTTTACTGTCACGGTCATATATGAGAGTGAGAATACCGCCTCTATTTACAATGCGAGTGCTCAAACTCTCAAAGTCGTTTCAACAATCACAGAAGTGTTTCACGACTTTTCAAGTTTTTTTCTACTGTCTTATTCATAAGGTAACATCCAAAATCCTGTCGTGGTCGTATGTGTTGTTTATGTGGACGCTCGAAGGCAAATGTAAGCGCGAAATTCAATTATTGGCAAACGTTTAAACACCGAGCAGTCGGTAATTTTATCATCCTTAAGGATGACGAATACGGTTCACTAGCCGTGTCTGTGAAAAGAAACTTTCGGGGCGTTCGCTAATTGAGTTTACGCTTCACAAAAGTCAGGGATTAGCAACAGAAAAACCGTAGCTTGAAGGAAATTGGATAGGTTATAACAATAATGGTTTTCTAAGCATAACGACTTTCTGTTTGCAAATTTGATGTTGAGATTTAGGAATAAATTTCTGGTCATCATTTAATAAAACAAGAAAGGTATCAAAAAGAAGAAAAAGAACTTTAAAAAAGAAAAACAGAAAGAAAATGGAATAGCCTACAATTTTAACTTTGGACTAAAAATTATTCGTCGCTTTGCTTAATATAGTTCAAGTGTATTGTGGTGCTCACATCCTCATCCATTAAACACCACTACCGGTTTCTGGCGGTTTGCCGTCATCAGGTGGAGACAGTAATATTACGTTCAGTGAGCCTTGAAAGAGTGGAAAAGCGGTAAACAAGCTTATACTTGTATTCCAATGTTATATCGAGTTATTACAAAGAACCACGATGTTCAAATTGAGAATCACGAAGTGATTCGTTGGACTTTTATATGCGCCCAGAGTGCTTGACCAAGAATCACTTTGTGATCCTGTGTCTGAACATCGTGGTTCGTTGTACGAACCCTATGTAACAGTCGCATTCATGTATAACTTTGATTACCATTTATACACTGTTTCAAGGCTTACTGAACCTAATCTTACTGTCTTGACATGATGTCGGCAAACAGCCAGAAACCGGTAGTGGTGTGCAATAGATGGGGATGTGAGCACCACAATACTTTGGTCTTATATATGCGCCTCGATCCCACAGCCAGGAATCACTTTATGATTCTGTATTTGAACATCGTGGTTCTTCGTAAGAACGCTATATAACAGTGGCATACAAGTTTAACTTTGTTTAGCACAGGTGAATTCTTGATCGTTCTGGTAAGTCAAAGATAGTACGCCTGCAGACCATTGAAATAGTTTGTGTTTCCGGTGTATTTTGTTTTACTAATATCTCAACAATCGCCGCTATAGTGTTACAATGAGATTTGTGTGTTCAATTGCAATGTTCTGTGCCATTTATAGTGCTTTCTCCACAACAATAAACGACTGGTTAGAAACAGGGTGTGTGATTACTGTTGGATCGTGTTTCAACGAGATGATGGTTGACAACGTCAAACCTACAAAGCCCGCTGTCTGGCATCGTTTGCTAATCGTGTTTTATACCGTCAGCGTGCAACTGAAATCGTACGACCAAGTGCTGCCTATCGCCTCGAGCGCTGTGGGAGAGAATGGTTTTTCCTTGAATAAGACTGTTTTGTCATGCGAAGCTTTCATGCTCTTGTGGAGCACATTTGTGGTTGACATTGACGGACGAAGGATAACAACAAAAAAAACAATGACTTTTACCCCATCGCCGATATCAGGTGTACTGGAGAAAGTATGGTATCACATTTTTGTTAGAAGTGTACATCCGTTATTTTCTCGATCAAACTGGCTGTGTTAGAATATTTTGAGAAAGTTGCCTAATTCTTCTTTGTAAAAACAGACAAAAATTACATATTATCTCGTGCATTTAGCTTAAAGCAGTTTTGAATGCTTTTAGCTAATATGGTTGATCGCAGACGTGTAATCATCAAACTGAGTGACATATTCAGTGAAATTTCTTTCAAAGCAAATTGCCGATGGGCGCTATTCAGATTTGTCTACTACCTGCGACCACCTCAAACGTTACTGACTGATATAGTTGCATTTTCTATTCGTTGGTGTGTTTGAATTAGTCCGTAGATGAATGACTGTAACGTTAGACATCTCTTCGAGTGGTTTTTGACGCTTTCTCTCTTGGGTGATGACTTAAATTACATTCTAAGCGTATTTATTGACTTCTAAATCGATATCACCCGAGATTAACAAGTTGTGATCAAGTCGTCACGTACCCAGTTCGAGTTAATGTAGCCTGGTTTCCATTTTGGGTTTCAGACAGATCGTTCTTTATGTTCTGCGCCTACTCATGAGTAACAATTCGTTCGAAATATTCACAAAGTTGATCACAGCGATTCACATTGGAAGCACTGGACTCGAATCTCGCTCTTATCCGAGCTCATCAGCAGTGCATATCCCATCTCTGGTCGGATTCGAACCCAAGACCATCACCATTGTAGTCTCACGCCTTACGGCTTGAGCTACCGTCCACCGTTTGTCTGATCACGATTATGCCTTCGTGAATGTTTCTCCAGACTGGCACATTTGAGTAGCGTCATATGCCCGACAACTCGATAAGGAGACACCAAAATCTGTTGTGGTCGTCCAACCGATCTGATCTCCTTGTCAGGTATTCCCATCCGATCGGGACTGCCGCAGGTATTTTTATTCAATACGTGTGTGCTTTGCTTGTAATTATCTACCTTCCGATTTGGTGAGCTCAAACAGTTTATCTATATTCAAGTCAAAACTTGACGATTATATGAGAGATAACCCGAATTTTGCTCCCAACTATTAATAAACTATCATCGTCCCCTTGATTTTGATTTTATTTATACTTACTGGCGCCTATGTTCCAATCATGTTAACTTATCAAGCTGGAAGTTGGACACTTTACCAAACCATGGGAAATCGCACATGGAACAAGACACCGTTAAGTTTCTCTGGTCTAGACAGAATATTCAAAAACCGAAGAGCCCTTAGTATGTTTTTGTTTGCGATTCATTACGTTGACAAGATGGCCGCGCCACAATTTTTTTTTTTATAACCAACTTCAATCCGTAGTCGATAGAGTTGCTGGAAACGACGTATTGTTTGTGGCTGGTGACTGGAACGCTCGTAC
>JACCGJ010018750.1:0-19355 GCA_013407085.1 Atriophallophorus winterbourni | reverse complement strand
TATATATATCCAGAAAGCTGAGGTCAAATTATTAACGTTATAATGTTTATTTGCATTAAATTTAATTACGTAAATTTCATTGTTTTTTATCACAATCCAAAGCAAAGTGTATTTAATGAGGAAGCGATTTTACAGTTGTTAAGACAAAAAAGAAATTTGACGACTAACGTACATTTTCGCAGAAGCTCGTTGGATCCATGATGACTGTGAATCCACGCATGTCTGAGAGAATAAGCATGATTTAGGTGTAAAGAAATTGCTAGTTATAAAGTCAGAACAAAATACAAAAGTAAATAATTTCTAAAATTTATATATTTATCCGACCTCTAACGCAATAATGACAATCTGTAAATTTGTACAGCCATTAATTTCAAGAAATAAAAATAATTGCAGGGATTTTAATCGATGGATCAAATGCAATTTTTGCAGCTAGGTGTTTTTCACCATAATATATTAACGTTCACACAAAGATATTTTGTTATTAGTCAAGTTATACTTTATTCGTGATTTTGATTGAAAAACAAGCTGGATACGCTTTTTCATTTAAACTGATGTCGTAGTAGACTGACCACTACAATAATGTACCCAAAAATGTTGGAGAAAAGGCACAGGAAATAAAAGGTGTATAGCGGTAGCCAGAAGGGTGCACGAAGGTACAAGGTAGCAATCACGGAACACAAATCAACGGGAAGTGAATTATCAAGGTCAATTGTTATGTGCAGTAAAACAATGTTGTTTGACAGCCCCCTTCCAAGAAGTCTGGTCAGAGGAGACTTCAGATCAGGAATTGACAATAGAACTGGCAAAGCGGTGTCAGGTCGTTCAAGGCTGGAACATAGTCTCTCAGCAACCAGTAACTTCGAAGTCAGACGAAGCACTTGATCTGCGTGGGTCGATTGCCGGTGGTGACCAGATTGACACGCCAACCGATTACCCTAGCGCAGCCGTTTACCATCCTTCTTCGGGACGCAGAAAATTCTGAGCAGTGACTGTGTTATCAAAGCCTCTGGTACTTGTTGTCAAGCCTACGAATGCTCCTGAATTAGGTTCGGACTAAGACCACGCAAACGGGAACATCCCGCTAGCAGCTGTTCACACCGTGTGAGTCGGCTCGGCAGTACGTTCACTCACATGTGAGACGCTACTTGGCTTATTCCCGATCGGTTCACCGTACATCCTAATATAGAACCACCGAAGATCGAACCACGCAGACCGAGCGCCCTGGATGACTTCTATGTGACTGGTTGCTGAAAGACTACGTTCCTACCCGGGGTAACCTGACACCCGCATGCCCTACGCTACTGGCAACAACTGATCAGAAGTCTTTGCCGACCAGACGTCTGCGAGGGGGGCTGTGTAACACCGCCGGTTTTTCCTCATCAAAAATTTACCTTGAAAATTATAACTCCCGTTCCTGCGTGCATCGTGACCGCTCTGTACAGTAAAACAATGTTGTTACAATGTTCAAATTAAATAATAAAATTGACCGGCAATCCTGGAAGTAATATGAAACTGATAACTTTAATAGAGATCAACCAAGAGCGAGCAAAAATATCATGACCGTTTCCAGAAAATATATTACCAGTGTTTTGTTTTTCAGGTATCAAATAATTTACACCATTCAAATAAAAAAGAATCATTATTTTAGCATTCATGTTCAATTCACGGATAGTGATTCCCATCATGACAAACGCACGAAGAGCATGCTTATTTCCGCTATTTATTGGATATATGAGTATAGATGAATGGTGGATGTATTCCTATCCCACTCTTTGTTTGTGGAAGCTGTCACGCACTAAACATTTCAAAATATTTAAAATAAGAGTAAGAAATATCGCGGTCTTCTCGGATGATAGTCAGCAGTATAGTTTTCGGTATCTCGTGAAGAGTTGCATGTAGCTGGTAAGAATAACATTTCACAAACTTTATTCAAATAAATTTATATGTAATTAGCCACCTGAATTTCAATGACACTAGCATTGTAAGCGTTATTTTGCCGTTTCTGTCAGTGTCGGGGCTATGTTCAGCTTGCTTATATACCGTCGCACAATCCGATGATCCAGATTATCAGCACCTTGGCTACGCCTTTCTGATGAGCATTACAAAACTGATGAAGCCAAAACCCTGATCATAACACGATGATTAAATATCACCGGGGTTTTCAAATCTGTCTGATGACACAAATACTATCAAAATCTCTTAATAATATAACATGATTTCAAATATCTACTCAGGATGTATTTTTGATTGATTTGGTAAATAATGTTAAATGTTAAGAATACATTCGGAAGACGAGGTACAATCAAATATAATATGTTTCGAAATTCAGAATCAGATTGGGTTTGCTTCTTGAATTTTCGACACAGTGTTATTAAATGATGTCATTTCGTTGTATGATGGATTCGAAGCACAAAGGCAAATCTATATAGGATTTTTTCACGAATTAATAATAAAATCTCAGCCACCAGTTTGATGCATTTTATTGTCGTGTTTTACTTACAGATAACATTCGGATGCACTGAATTAAAAAAAAATGTATAAAATTGGCTGCCAATAATTTAATGTAGTTATAAATTGACTCTCACCGTTTTACGGCCCAACGGTTATTTAACGAACATTCTCAATTCTGCTGATGGTGGAATCATTCAGCTCACGAATAAATTTAATGGGTTGTAACCAATCAGGATCTAACTTCGTTGGTTTGTGATCCATCTGTTCCTCCATTTGGTATGATAAAACACCTGCATGACCAGTACGGAATGCCCTTATTTATTTCGAGAGGTTTGCGTAACGAGCAATACCCTTCAGAGAATATTTACGGTAAATGTGTTTAGCGCTAATCGCGAAAACTAGGGATAAATTTATTAGGTCTTCAACTAAGACGGTGCATTCATAAGTGCAGTGCCTCTCATGTTGTAGCTGACATGCTTGTGAAATTCCCTCAGATTCGATAATGACATGCAAACTTAAATGAACAATGATAATGTTATGTTATAAATCATGTTATGAACCATAAATGAATTGCCGAGCAATGGATTGCTGTTGGTTTTGCTGCCAACATTGTATAAATTACCGTTTTGTTATTTAGATTTTCAATCCCACTGAATATTTTGTCGAAATATAATCTATTGTTCACAGAAAGCATATTGCTCGAACGCTCATGTATTATTTTTTTCATTTATATGTGCGTGTTTTGATATTGTGTGAAATATTATACTAAATCTGCGAAAAATATACATATATTTTTGCATATTTTTATTATAATCGTTTAGCATCGCAAAATACAATTATCATTTTTACGTAGTAAAAAACACTGAACTTATTATAATTTTTTTTATATTTTCATAGAAATTATTATAAAGCAAACACATTTATTATAACACAGTGCGAATGATTATTCACCTGTTTTTCCTGCGACGATAGTTTCTCAATTCCCAAATTTAATATGATTTCTGCAAAATGTATAGGTCGCTGAAGGTAACTTGGTTTCAAAAATCTGAGAAATATAGTGTTATATAATAGCAAAAGCATTCGTAACATCTTCGAAATATTAGTACAAATGTAGCGATCTGAAAGCCAATTTACCTTAAAGTAGACACATTTTTAAATATTTTTCATTAATTTAGTGATTTGTGCAAGACATTAAAACTCCAAAGATTTGGGGTCAGAGTCAAACAATCAACAACAGATCAACAAGAAACTATTCAGCGATTAAAAAAAAATCTTTCACTTATCGAAACCACTATTTTTGGTGCGTACGGTTCCTGAACATCCGGTAATTGAAAACCCCAAAATGGCACCTGTTAAGAGACATGCTTACGATGCGTATTTCAAACTCAAGGCGATCAGCCGCGCAGTACAACATGGTAATAGAGCAGCAGCGAAACAATTTAACATCAATGAATCAATTGTACGGAAGTGGATAAAACAAGAAAATGACCTGCGTCAAGTTTAGAAGACAAATAAGAGTTTCTGATGGAACAAAGCAAGTTGGACACAATTAGATGACAAAATTAAGCAGTGGATTACTGAACAAAGAAGAGCAAGTAGAAGTGTCTCTACAATCTCATTCGACTTAGGGACCGCGATGGCACGTGATATGGAGATAGACGAATTTCAAAGAGCTTCTTCTTGGTGCTTCCGTTTTATGTAATATTGACAGTTATTGTTCATGATTTGAATAAAGTCTGACCTATCCGACTATTTTTGTTTCGCTTTGTGCGCCTTATAATCCGGTGCGTCTTATATATGAAAACAGATCGTTTATAAATAATGCGTCTTAGAATCCGGTGCGCCGTATAGTCCGAAATATACAGTAGTAATGAAGGATATACAGAAATGTAAGAAATTTTGACAATTTTCAAGCCTTTGTCGGATTAAGCCATTAACAACTTTTATCAAATTTTAATACAGGTTTAGATCAGATATAAGAATTCTACCAAAAAACCTTTATTGGTATCTGTTCACATTGTTGGATATAATGGAATATAAATACCGGTGCAAATAAATGGGACAAAAAAATGGTGGTTGAGGAAATAGTATTGGGGAAAGCAGCAAAGTAGATACATTTTATACGCCATGACTCGAGCATAATTGTAATTCTCTTCTAACGTTTGATCAAAAATTACACGAAATTGAGTAGAATGTCTTTTTCGAAAAAGGGAGAAGAAAGTACTAAGATTTCGTTCAACCTAAACCGATGTACGAAATTCTATCGTGCATTGTCATCATACGACTAGATATTATGACGATTGTTTCAAATACTTAATAACCACGCTAAACTGAAAAAATGATCTTAAGTTCCTCTTGAATGCTGCAATATAATCGGTTCCAGGCATTGTCGTTTTTATACGAACCACCAACCTAAATTTGCTCGGGCGAACAAAAGAAACAATATGCCATTGGGTAAGCGACCATTATGAAAATGTCAATAACTAATACTCTGTGCTCATATTTCCTAGTTAATTTTCTCCAGATGCAGGCAAATACAAATTCAATCATGTTTGAGAAAAGGTGGATTAAGCATCTCGAGTGAATTTCTGGAATTTTTAAAACATTCTGATGTGTAACTCAATTTGTTGAAAAAACACAATTATCAAAGGAGTAAATATGAATTAGGTATAACATGAATTTATATAGATTCGACTACCAACGCAGTCGCGTCCAATCTCATCATATTCTTGTCATTTCACACTCTACGATTAAATTCAAGTGTTTATCCATTTACTTTTCGAAATCTCGGGAAATTGTGTGAATCATAACATTGCGTGCAGGCTGTCCAATGTCGAACACCAACATCAAGAACTGATCAAGATTCTCCTATACATTGATCCGAATTCATCAACAATAACACCACGTGGGCCACATTACAGTCAATCATTCTTACTTGAAGTTACAAAGATTTTGCACGCTGGTCGCAATCGATGAATCTTTTCAATTCGTTACCCCTTGTTCAATCGCTTCAATAGTGAGATGTCTTACACGTTTACGCAATCACTTTATTTTATTCAAAAAATTCACCTAATCGTAAGTTCACTTGAATTTACTGAATGAGATAATAAATGTTAAATTTTGATAATCCCCACTCAAACTGTTGAAGCATTTTCGGTATAATTATGATTGACAATGATCTTGGTGTATCTAGATGCAGGAGGACCATAATCCTTTAGAAGATATCTTCAGACATATATCGTGATCAATTAAACATTGCAATGCGTTCATAAGGAAAGAATAATTTGTGAATCTATTGAAATCTGCTGGCCGTATGGTAGAAACAGATGTGATGTAATAACTGTAAGTCGTGTTCCCATTGCTGTGTATCACCATTGGAATTGAAAGTATACCCAAACTCACTCTACATGATTGAATAGAAATTTTTCTCCATTGTGAATACAAGGTTATCACAAAGCATATTTTAATCAATAACATTGTATTCATCCTTTTGCATATTTTTCAATGAGATTGAGGTATGTCACAGACTTAATTATGTAGGAATGCTTTTAATCCACCCCATGTTTGATGGTCAACATTCCGTTCAGTTGTTAAGCATCCTTATTTGTAGAATGCTGATGAGATGGTTCTGCGTTTCGCCCCAAAGGTTGACGTAAAATAATGTACCTATCATTACGCGAGTGGCGATTTGTTAATAAACACATTTTACTCGAAAACCGGAATCTAGAAATTTTAAATGCTTCTAAATATATATTGGTAGTCGATCAGTGATTATTCGGCGCTATTAAATGAATCTCTGACCTTATTCCTTAGGCTATTTCGATTCTTATTAGACATTCATTTTGCCGTTAGAAAATACTGACAAGTATAACTTTTGAAATAATGCCATAAATCCAATGTCCAGTTTGTCTTTATTTATAATTGCTAAACTAAACCTGAGCTAAGGAGCACAGCACACATACTCCGATATTCGAAAAACGATCTCTGCGTGGAAAATTGAAAGTGAGCTACCACCCTACCAAACGTAAAATTTGAATCAATAACATTATCAATACTATAAACAATAGCATCATCAGCATGACAGTGGGAAGCTCAGTTCAGGATTCTAGAATCAAGAATGTATGGTATAAAAGAGCTCGTAGCTGTACAACACTACAGGATATTCGTATGAACACAATAAATATATAAACAAAAAAAGATTGAGTCATTAGGAAGATCAACAGTTTTCTAGTTGCAAAAAAATGCCATGTATTGTGGCGGTATGATGGGTACAAAAATATTCGTTTGGCAAAAAATTCATGTTATATAAACGGGGTGTAGGTTGGAAAACTACGCATAAATATATCCAATTTGTTCTTGAAAATCCTTTTACTAAATGGTTGGACAACATCTGACGGTAGGGAGTTCCATAAGAAACAAACGCGCACCGAATAGAAGAACCGACTGCAGTTCCGGTGAAAATGTGGAATATCCAATGACAATGGGTGAGTACGTGTGGCATGGCTTCACCGGAGGCAAAATTGATGCCTCAGAGGGTGCGCCTTGGAGTTCATTATTTTATAGGTTAGGATTAGATCAAATCGAACCCATCTGCGAAGCTGTGTATCTAAATTAAGCTGCTCAAGACGATTCTCATATGGTAGGTTGCGGAGGCAGCCAACCATTTTAGTTGCTCTGTGATAAATCCTCTCGAGCAGCTTGTTGTCCTCCTGTAGCCACGGTGCCCAAGCTTGCACCGAGTAATCCATCACTAAGTTAATAAACGTATTTATGAGCATGGAGAATGATTTCCGGGAAAAATGTCGGAAAATACGCCGAAGCATACCTAGCATGCGGCTAGCTCGGTTGTACAAGGCTTCGCATTGCATGCCAAACTTCAGACTTCCACTAACCCATATGCCGAGGTCTTTTACTTTGGTTGGCTATCCCAGTTGATTAGGTCCAAGGTTGTATGATAATGGAAAATCTTTGCATATTTGCAACATTTTACACTTTCGGAATATAAATGGAAGTTTATTTCTCTCCGACCAGCTGTTCAATAGATCCAAATCGCTTTGTAAGCGCAAACAGTCCACGCTTGACGTGATTCGCATCCAAATTTTAACATCACCCGAAATAGAACTATTTTGGCTGTTATAAGTTTCGAAAGGTCATTGATGTAGAACAAGAAGAGAACCGAACCAAGTACCGAACCTTGTGGGACACCGCTAGTGGCCTCGATTTCCCTAGACATCACACCATCGATATGTACAGTTGCTTTGCGATCAAGAAGGAAACTTCTCAGCCAGGCAAGAAGGCACCCTTTAATACCAACATCGTGCAGCTTGCGCAGGAGTATAGAATGGTCCACGCGATCAAACGCCGTTGATATGTCCAAGTAGCACGCATGCACGCAACCACCATTATCCACTGCCTGCGTTCAGTCATCTAGTGTCTTCAGTAGGTTGGTCAAGCAAGAACGAGACTTCCTAAATCCATGTTGCTCTCTGGACAACAAGTTTTGGGCTTCGAGATGACTTTCAACTCTTTCGCACACAATTCGCTTCATAATGTTTGAAATCACTGAAAGGATTGTAACAGGCGGTAATTTGCTGGGTCAGAACGAGTTTCAGCTTTGTAAATGGGTGTTATGATTCCTCTCTTCCAGTCATTATATACAACACCCTCCCTCAAGGAGTGATTAAATAAATCACAAAGTGGTTAGCACAGTTGACTGCCGCATAACTTTAGGATTGCAGGTATGATTCCTTCAGCTCCCGAGGACTTGTTGATATTCAACTTGCGTAGGTGGTGCTGCGCTACTTCCGAACTGATGCATATATCACATATCGTTTCCGGCACAATTGGTGCTGACAATTTTGTTGGTTGTAATTCATCCTTGGGGGTGAAAACTCGTGAATAAAAACTGAATAGAGCGTCAGCGGTTTCCAGAACAGAATCAGGTAGTCCGTTATCTGTTATGATCGAAAAATCACCGGGTTTCAGCTTCGTAGTTTTGTTAACAGTTCGATGAAGTAGTCTAAGATTCCGCTGCATTCTTACAGCCAGGTGAAGCTGGTGATATTGTTGGTCCTCTCGAAAGAGATTTGTAACTTGATTACGCAATTCGCGAAAGTTTGCCAACGTTGAGTCGAAAATGATACTATGCTTTGAACATTAGTTTCATTGATAAATGGCTGTAAGCAAGTTTTGAGTTGTTACCTTAAGTCTGGAAGTTTGAAAATGACGATATGAGCTTTCCAGACACATTGTTGTTCATGTGACAAGTAAACTATCTAGTTGATATCGTTTGCCAAAACCAGAAAGCATTTTCATTAACAGTTATCCTTTCAGGTATTGACAATCTTCAAGATATTCAGAAGACCATCTTTTACCAATTATTCAGCATTATTTGTTTTAATGTTTTTATCGCATTCAATCGTTCAGTACATCCTGCAGATGTAATGATGTTTTCGATTATAATGACGTAATTCAACAAAGTGTAACTTACGAGAGACATGTTGTGAATGACTATGCATTCATTGGTGCGCGCAAACATTTCTCGCTATTAAATATCATGGTTTTTCGTCGGCATGAAACATTTGGCATAATATCGTTATGCATTATACAGCGAAACAACTAGAGCGCACTCTCGAATATTAGAAATCTGATTTTGACTCTTGAAGACATATAAGCTACAACGTGATTCAATCATTACTTCTTTTATTACAGGGACAGTGTATGACGCCATCCCGGAATTGTGATGTTTCTAGCCACTGCTAAACAATCCAACATGAAGAACATCATTTCTTTAGAACACAACACTGTTGGCACTTTATCGTGATTCAAAACAACATAATTTAGGAACACTTTTAATTAATTTCACACTGCTTCTTAAAATTTTGAAATAAATTACTTTTCAACGCAATGCCTGTTTATTGATAAATTCTTGGTCTCTTATCCACAAAGGACACTCGAAATAAATGATGAAAAATGGCGACCACATTTCGCAAATAGATTTCATCAATGTATTAACCGAACAAAATTGAAAAAAGTTCCGTATTGATCTGATGATGTCAGCAACAGTCTGATAATCTGGTGTTGAGCATCCTCAAGACAATTTGATAATCATTCTATATCATAAATAATTCATTTGAAATAATTTGTATTTTTAGTTTATCTTACTTATGAAGATAAACTATAGATTTGTTTGAATTTCGTTCAAATTATTCAACTTTGATGCAATATGAAGAAACTTATGAACTGCTCGTCAGACACTATTTTCATAAAACTTAAATTTCACCTCGTTCTAATTTTATTCCCGAAAAAAACGTTCGTCGAACCAATATTGATCAATGCAAATCTGTATATACTCTGAGGGTAAAACATTCCATACTTATTCCGGCTATATTTGCAAGTTCTGTTCACGGTAACGATAAAAACCTTTTCAGTAAGGAAAATTGAAGTTAATAAAAATAATAAATTTTATATCAATAAAGTTTTATTCGAATGCCACTGTTACATATGGGTCGTACAACGAACCAAAGTGTTCAAACACAGAATCACGAATTGATTCTTTGTCGAACACACCAGGCGCTCATGAATGACCAAAGTAATGTGTTTACCTCCTAAGTTCAAGGCTGTATGATTTCAATCATTCTGTCCACCAACTGATGAGTACTGATGGCTCGAAATACGAAACTAATGTAAAGAAAATTAATGAAAATTAGGATCTTCCAGCAATAATATTTCGTTTAGTCACAAGATGAGTAGAAAGTTTTGCCAGAAACTTGTTTTGACAAAATACAGTGAAGAGTGAGTCAACTTAACACAGTTTCTATTCGACCCAATTTATCACGTCTAGGCTGTTGTTGAACTCTGCAAACTAACTTGATAAAAACAAGTTACAAATCCTTGTTAATGCTTAAGATTGTGAGTCACATTACGCTTGCTAAATTGACATCAATTTTATTTGTGACTGATTTAACTGTTTTTCAGTTGCAGATGAACAATAATTCTTATCGTAATATCAGTAATCTGATCCAGCGTCTATATATAATTTTTATGTGAAACACTGTACGCTTTAGTATACTAGGCAACCAGTAGGTAAAAGTTAGAGTATGGTGGATCTGCAAACAGAAACAAAAGTCAAATTTAAACGAAGTATTCAGGTTTATCGCAACTTCCAGTTCATCAGAACTACTTAATTCCCACAATGGAACATGCATCGCAAGCATGAACTCCGTGGATGAGAAAAGATATATTCTTTCTTGGCAAGGTATATCATCGTGCAACCAAACTCGTGCATGGTTTTTGAGACCTTACATACGAGGAAACGTTGAAAAAGCCAACGCTCCCCCTTTCCTTCAAAGTAGAGTTCTAAGTGACGTTATTATTACAAACAAACTATTAAATACTCCAGATCATCCACTGAAACATTTGTTTAAATACCATGAGTCAGGAATTACACGTAGCCACTAAGCGACACTACAAATTGCCCATTCCCGTACTGACTGTCGCCGATATTTCTATCTAGTACGTGTCAGTTAGCTGTGGAATGCCCTCCTCGAAGCAATTATCACCTCTCCTTTTACAAAACATTTACTCAAAACTTGGGCACTTATTTGTTACATAACGTTTTGACTATGCTTGTGTATTGACTCAGGGTAAGCATATTACTTGACTCAAGTGACACCGTATAATTGTATTTTTCATACCTCTTATTGAACGAATATTTACTATGATATGGTAATTGTGAAGCTATGTGTTTCTTGTGACCATAAATTCTTGAATCTCGAAATCTTGAAACTGCCTCAAATCGTAAATTGCACAAGAATATTAAAAATATTAGTTTTTATATTGATGTTTTATGTCGATCGTAATAAATAGCATTAATTCCACGTTTGTTTTTATTCATTTCATTTAGTCTTGTTCGACTTTGTACTTGACCTGAGTTTGATAGTCAAGTTAAATAAAATTTTACATGCAGGTGAATTTACGAATTAAGAATTTTCATAGAATTCGGCAAAAAAACCGTAGGATCTTCAGGTGTTACGTTCGTTGAATTTCGTTTAATTGCTTTCAGGTTTTGAGTTGACCTGGTAAATATATCCAACAAAACATTAAAGATGATGATATGGAACAATCAAAGAGAATTTTTTCCGTTTATCATTTCACAGAAATTTGCAGTTCATGCAAATAAAAGAGAATTAATGTTGTATTAGTTTTGCGCTGTAAATCATCGAGTGATAACTGGGTCATCTGTTCAGAAAACTTAGTATGTGTTTAAAATTGTTCCCGTTGTTGACAGAAAATTTGAATGCAGATCGCTCAAGTTTTTCAGTTTTTTCATGCACATCACTACCCTTGAATTCACTGATGTCAATAATCTTTTCACGTGGACTCAATACGGACCGTAATCTGAATACCTGATCTCAATAAGTCCATGCGCAGTTAGGTTTGATTCCAGGAAACCAGTTTCTCTGTTGGCAATTCGATTGTAATCTTGAGATTATTTAAGATTATGTATTTATATATGAAATATACGAGAAATACGAATCATATTAATATGTAATTTTGATTAGTCCCAGCAAATCTTCTTCATATGCTTTCCGCTGATTAACCAAATAACGTGTAAGATATATTAAATCTTCGTTAAAGCGTCGCATTTGGCCAACAGGTTAATTTAATTATACACTATGTATCAGTACTTTTTTGCTTCAGATTTCAGAGGACAATTCATCTAGCTGAAACACAATACGAATATTGTACAAATTACACGTGAAATATAAATATTCATTGACATTTACAGGACACCGGTGGAATACATTCGACTGCTATTGTGCGATAAGCAGTTATCGTTTACAAAAGGTATCTGGAAGCATTCTAGAAGAACGTATAATTTGTTTTGAACAAATATTTGCGAAATAATGACTTTTGAGAAAATCCTGTTTCACTGTCTATGAATTATCAGTAAAGATATTATTTCCCAACTATTCGCGAGTGAATAAACGTTGTTTGAGATTTTTCAAAGAATATACTTGTAATGAATAGAGATTGCACGCAAAACGGTTAAAAGGCAACGTTTGAGCAAAAACACTTTAAAAAATGAGAAAATTAACATGTGTACAATAGAGAATATAAATCGAGTTGGTTGGCCAGAATGAACGCCGCGGTAAAACACACGAAAAACATTAAAAAGCCTCCGCACTTTGGTATGTAGAGTATTTTGAGAATGGTTTTGAGTATGGTTGTTTGGTGAGGTGACACCATAGTACTCTACTTATTTCCATCTAGTCAGTTCACTTAAGTTAAACAGTGTTTTTAAAATGTCTAAACGGACTGATTTGGGAGAAACAATTTCTCCAGCAGTGACCTAAGTACACTACGAAGGCTACCGGCGTCAGTTTCATGTCTTCGGCGCGATCTGCGTTAGGTAAAGAAGAGCTGCATTGCTTCTTCCACAGATTGCTAGCAACACAACCCGTAAACTGCACTTAGTTGTGATATGCTATATGAGGCGCGCAAAGTTAGAGAATATTATGAACTGGTAGATAATTTCAAAAGCTCTCTGTCCAAGACAAACTGGGTACTTGAGGTTATGTGGTAAGCACAGTTATATTTAAATGCTCATGATACCCAATATTCATAAAACTAATCTAGATGTTCAAACACACATTTTGACACCTTGTGCAGCTTTCAAAGCGCTAATGTGTGACTAAAGTAATAAGTTACTCACATTCATACACTTACACACCAAACATCCTGAGCTAGCATCAGCAAATCAGAATTTGCATTTATCTGAAATTGTGAAGTTGTAGGATTAATGTGAAGGGAATGCCGTCAAATTTGCATTTGAATACCTAAGCTTACTCACTATGCTCTCTATGCTGAGGTCGATTGATTTTGACACAATCAGAATGACTTGTACTAAAACAGTAATTTTGCTACGAAAAGCTAGTCAGTTGTACCAAAATTTGATCTGCCAGGACTTATAAAGAACAATTGCATGTTCTGAAATTTTGATTTAAAACAGGGGAACGCGTATTCAACGTTGGACTGCCAATTTTTTTAGCAAATTTAACATTTTAACCGAAAAAGTGTTTTGCAATTATTTGTACATTGATTTCAATAAAAAAAGCTGTTAAAATATCAATAACGTTTCATCTTTAATCAGCTTCCATTGTTTTGTGAAAATAACCAATTGTCATTTATCAATAATTGAGGGGTATTTCATGTATTACTTTGGTCCTTTTTGACGAGTAGAGAACCAAATCTCTGATTTAGTTTTCTTCATTTGCGTGCAACATTTGGTATGATTCGTATAATAATGTAATGAGGTTGCAATCAGAAATATTAGCGCATACCGAAGAACACGACATATATCACATCTTACATTATGTTTATGCAAATCTTTGATTTTGAAAGACTATTGATTTGATAAGATCGGGTATGCATTGATAAAAAAACATCAAATGTACGGTTTATACTCTGAAAGATCATTACATGAATCAATGAGTCAGTTGCATCAATCAATTTAGCGAACAGACGAACATAACACCAATCGCGGGAAACCTTTGCAATATCGTAGCGAGTTTGATCGAATCAGATGCAAATGTGTATCTACATTCATGGCCATGACTTTGAATCCGTGTACATGTGTTTGTGCACATGCGACTTGTTCCTATCAACCTTACACAAAATTATCATGCTCCTATTACCTTCGTAATTAACGTAGGTGCTTTTCCGCTATTGAATAGATTGCGATGAGTTCACTCTCTTTGGATTTCCAATGTGAGAATATTTGAATGTGTTGTCGCTTAACTAGACATTATACTAATGTGTCATCCATAGATCGTCAATTGCCCGCTGATCATAAATCTGCGAACTCCGCATTGTGTAAACGATTTATACAATCTGCAGTTGACATTTTCTTCAGAGATGATTTCCGACACCAGATATGCTAAGAAGTTTGTTATATCGGTTCTTGCCGAACTCAACTCATGGAAACATTTTAGTGCATATAAACTGCACTTACATTTTAACCGATGTAGGCATTTCGCAAAGTCAATAAAATATTCAACAATTTGAATTTTATTATAACAACCATTCGGAAAGCAACTGCATTCATAAGCAGAGTCGTTATCATTATCGTCATAGGTATATAAACTATGCAGATATCGGTAATGAATATCGAGCATTACTCCGGCAATGATACCTGAGGTATAGCAAACGATTATCAAAATCACGAATGTTTGTTTCTATATATTATCGAAATGTCTAATGCAGTTCCAATATTCCACAAGATTACCCTAAAATGAAGATAACTCGATTCTTGGCAAACAACCAGTATTAGTGTTAACATGCTATGGCGTCATGAACATTCACGACGCGATATACCGATCAATTGCACTAGCTAACGTATATTAACAATTCATTTGTCGTCTACATTTGCAACATCTCTTTTCGTTTGATATCACTAAATCTCAAATAATTTCAAGTTTACGCGAAATTTATACTAGTTTTGTGTCAAAATTAAGACTAGCTGAATAATATGTACGAGACGTACGTGAGGAGAAACATACAGTGCCACTACTATTATTGTGAACGTGCCAATCCGTCAGGATTAAATGATCGAAATCTCTAGGCTTTTCCATTTAATATCAAACAACAGAAAGGCAAAACTGAAAAAAACGTCTGTAATGTTTCAGGAGGAGATATCAGTTGTACAAATAATGAACATCGATACCTTTTTCAATACAAAAGCCGACTAGATTGCATATCGTTTCGACTAGAGTCGTTAGCAAACGCGTGAACACACTTTCAGTTTCAAAACTTACGACGATACGGATATTTTATTTTACTACTACCACATGTAGACACGGTGACTATCAGTAACGAATTCTGGAGTAGCAATCGTAGTAATATGTTCAATATGTAATGATAGCTACAATATTATATAAATAAATACCATAGAAATCTCAAAATAACTCGCTGAAAGCCGATGTGTGTTATGTCGAAAAGATATATGATAAAGACGTTAGTGACTGGTTCTACATGATGTCGATAATTTCAAGTTTGAACAATAATCATCAAATAGGTTAGATTGAATCTACTGGGATAAGGTACAGAACAAAAAGTCGTTTAAGTATCGAATAAAGTTTGAGGCTCTCGAAAATGAATGTTTTCAGAAAGAGTTATCGATTTTTACACTCGAACAATCTCAGCAGTCTGTCCAGACAGTTACGAACAAGTTCTCACACAATCACTTCAGTCGAATCGGTAGAGAATTATCCGCGTTGGTTGTATTCGAAAGCTTATATATGCAGGTCTCAATTATTAACCAAGTCTTTTCTGGGAATTTGAAGAATGTAGCCGTGTTGTTCATAGCTGTTTCAGAGAACAATTTAATTCTACATCGTAATCGTAGCGTAACGGGTTCGATAATTTAAGAAAAATGAAAATCAATAAACATCATGGTTTTATGATAAAAAGCAGTTGATTTGCATGTTTCTTTGAATGACAGCTGTAAACAATACAAAAGATGCAATCAAAATTTAATTTGGTTGTAAGCCTTGTGTCGGTTTTCGTATGTTGTCAATATACAGATCAGATAAGGCACTGCTCATTGATATATGCATCCATTTGCAATCTAAAATCGAGAATCGTAAGAGCGTTTGCGTTAACCTGTGAATTCCGCGGAGAGCGAATACGCACCGTGAAAAATTGATATTTGCAATAGAGTATTGAGTGTGGATTACGCGAGATCTTGTGTAGCCCGTGTATACATAAGGTTACTGTCTTTTATCAAATCGATGAGAATGGTGGATTTCCATCCGTAGTAATATATGTTTCGATCATGTCTCACATTATACATTTTTGAGTACACTTAGTCAATCGTAAGTTGAGCATTTGCTATTGATATGTGTACTTTTCTTTGATAACAAGTTCTCTAAACCAAGTCGATCCTAAACATTACTGTACACGAACGTAGAATGTCGAACAGTCAATTGACATATATTGTATGACATCATCACTAAAAAAATGAGGCTTTATTTTGTGAACACTAATGTAAAAACACTGAATTTTAAAACCGAAGATACTTTTTCACAAAAGCTCGTTGTATTTCTGATGGGAGTATACCAGGAGCAAGTCTGAAGAGAATAAGATGGAAATGTTATGAATTTTACGTGAAAATGAGAATTAAAATAAAATAAAACTTACATTTTTAAAGCAATCTAGCAAATGATAAAGCAAATCAAACAACCAAAAATCCATTTTATATATTCCAGGGATCAAATATATGGAGTAAGGTTTATTGAAAAACATTCGATTTTTGCACCCATTATTCAGTCTTTCAAAACAGATTTACTGAACATAAAAGCACTTTAAGAGGAAGATTTACGCAGAAAGACAATAATATGGTGTGAAATGCGCAAAGTTTTACCTAGTGATACGAAATGGTTGTTCGATCATTTTTATTTTGATGGTACTCTGAATTTTAAAACATGTCGTTAGGTATTTTGATAAGAACCACACATATGCTCACGAACTATTACAAATAAAAATTGTGTATTATCAATTATATCACCTTTTTAATCATGTCAAATCAACTTACGGTTATGGTTATTATGGATAAAACGTAATTCATTATACATTCCGGTAAAATTGCCTTAGATGTTAGAGGTGAACGTCAAAAGCGAACGAAATGTCAATTTAATCTATGCAGCATAACAAGCGTGTGATAAGGCGATCGCTATTTTCCGGCTTTGATCTTCACGTTTAAGGCTTTATATTTTGACGACAAAGTCATATAATATTATATTAAAAGGTAAATATTTTAAAATATCACACCAATACCTTACAATACACATCCCTTTTCTGGCAGTGTAAAGAAGTTAATAAATGTTTAGTTTGTGTACTAGTCATGCACAACTGAGTTCTAGGACGATTCATAAGTGTTCTGTTCAAATAGGTATCTAAATAAATGAGTAAACACTGCCTTATTCATCACCTAAAATTGATTTCGTTTTATCGCATGCATTGGGTAGGGTCACTGCAATCAGCATTGGCGTGCATTAAAATCGGTGAAAAAAATAACACAATTTGGCTTGTACCAAAATATTTATCACGATATTCCATAAACTCGTGGATCAAGTTAAACCCTTAAAATTAAACAAAATTCTCATCAGCATGTCATCGTTTCAAACACACGTCACACGATCCCACTCGTGTTATTCGTACTCAACATGTAGGGATTTCATCCGCAGGATTCCGATGTCATGAACACGATAGAATGATAAATAATTAAAATAGATAATCCTTTGTTAAATTGACATTTTAGATATTTCTGTGTAAGCACAATATCACTTATAAATGTATGTGATTCAAAATGTGTAAACGTTTGAAAACACATCATATTCAGCAATTTTCAAACGTATTTCATATTGTGTCAAGCTATCAGAAAACAACGTTTCCGACAGAATGATTTTTAGGTTCCTCAAATCACATGACTTCATGGGATCATTGGCCGACTCTGAATTAATTATTTAACTGTCTCAGGTTTTGAGGCGATCGTGGCGAAATTCTGGATTCTTCTTATACCACTTGGGGTCATCAATCACACATTATACGACTTATCACTGGAGTTTTTACGACATCTCAAACATTGCTTTTCGATTCATCACCGAAGTCATACATTCCTATGCTAATCGCATTTGCCGTGCTTCAACATAAGATAAAGTTGATTGACCACATGCGTTTATAATGCATAATGTGAATAAAGTAAACACGCCTGTTCTAAAGAAGCAAGTCAAGTTAAACCAAAACTGATCTGATTAATATCACTTTCTCTTTTCATTTTCATATGAGTTGTCAATCGAATTCATATTAAACGGTAGGCATAAAGCTACGCGAGTTTTGTTTGCCAAAGGTTAACCAATTGGATATCCCTAGATAACTCTTGACGTTGCCTATCTTTTGGCATTTCATGCTCTTGCGTTAAACTGGAGCATATGTTTCTATTATTCTTTAGGAAGTTCTTGGTAAAGTGTCACCGTAACACCTATTCCAAACTCGATAATATGTATACATTATTATTAAACTAAATTGAATATAATTTAATAAATTTATTATTCATATAAGTTGCACGAATCGCCATAAGACAGTACGATTTACTAAATTCCGTACAAATATCCTGTGAGGTTGTACGATTATTAGTACCCCAGATATATGTCCAAAATCTTTTTTGTTACTAACTTGAAAAATATAACTTAGCGTTGACTCAGGAGGAGAGCACTTCTTAACTCCCGAAAGATAAATGACTTGCACTTCCTTATTAACACTTGTAGGATAAAACGGCATCTCATTTTGCTAATTTCCAGAAGTAGACGAAATGCATCCTAGAAGATCGCTTGTTGGGCTTTGTATGCTGCATTTCAGCTTTCAATAGATAAACCCAGGAATTATTAGAATGATAACTATTTATAATGCACATACGGTAATAATGAGTAGGTTCAAAGGTAGACGCTAACTTGTGAATTGATTTGGAAGAGATGAAATTACCTGAATTATTATCTCCATCTTCTACTTCGTGGCGCAATTCTGCTCCTAAATGTTTGATATCATATAAAGTTGGGTCAAATTATTATGACTTACACGAGATGGTTCAAGTGAATGTTGGAAAGATGTAATAAAATAAACGATAATTTCTATGAATTTACTTAAGATTTAATAAGTATCGACAAACGGTCTCAGTCACAAAATATTTCTTTGGAGTCATTGGGATTTGCCAAACTGTTGTTCGAAATACCATTTGGTTTTTAATGGATTTTATGTCATCGGGATATAACCATTTCGCGAATTCTTATACTATATATACCCGTTAATTTCATTCAGTAATATATCATTTATTATTTGAACCACAA
>JACCGJ010018749.1:0-14156 GCA_013407085.1 Atriophallophorus winterbourni | reverse complement strand
CAGTGTTAAACATTTTGGGTAATTAATACTTGGGTTATACTCGGGTAATATACTACATTAATGGCGACGGGAATATATTTTTTTCAAAAATTGATCAGAGTAAATTATAAATTTTGCTCGAACAGCAAATAAAGTTGATGGAGTTAGTAGTTCTAAAGTAAAATTCCAGCGAGCAGCAGTGCTCCACCTTTTGTCGATGGTATTGCTAATAGTATCCATAAATTTAATTTCGACGCTGAGGCTGATGTCACGTTCAAGGCGTGGTTCCGTAGGTATGAATACTTATTCCGCGTAGATTTTGCCGCACAGAACGATGCGTGGAAAGTTAGAATCCTACTTCGCAAACTTTGCCCCAGTGAACTCGATAAATATTATAACTATATCTTGCTACGAAACCCACGCGACCGTTCATTCAAACAGACAGTCGAAACAATGAAACAACTATTTGAAGAAAGCTCATCACTCTTTAACACACGTTATCGTTGCCTAAAACTGGTTATGCAGGAATCCGACGATTTCTCAACACACATGGGCATTGTTAACAGAGAGTGCGAGCGTTTTGAGCTTTGTTCACTAATGGATGAGTCGCACATATTTATATGCAGCCTCCAGTCTTCTAGTTTCAAATATATCAGGACCCACCTCTTTATTCGATTGGAACAGGACCACTCACTCACGCTACAAGCCATTAGAGACGAGTATCTTCGATTGGTAAATCTCCAACGGGATTTAGCTGTGGTCCAATATGGGGGCCATGGCAAAGCTGCAGTCAATTTCCATCAGGATTCAGCTATGGTCTGCCTTGTTGACCATGACAAACATGCGGTACATACAATCCAAAAGAAGATACGCAGTCTTGGTTTGAATCAGCCTGGTTCCCAGAAACCAACTCTATTTTCGTCATGATGCAAGAAGCACCCTTCTGCGTGTTGGCTATGCGGCGCAAGGTATTGCGTCAAATTCTGCCCGTTCAAGCGAAACCGATGTCAACGATGTAACATCGTTGGTCACAAGGATGGTTTCTGTCAACAGAGTACTGGTCGCTAGAGGTCTTCACACAAGCTTTCGAAAAAGTCTCTCAGTCACTTGCCTACGTTCAAAGTCAATGCAGCCGATCGGAGAAAATTCGTAATGCTCTAGATTAACGGTCAATCTGTTCGATTGCAGTTGGACACTGCATCAAACATTAAGATCATTTTCCGAAAGCTCTGGCGGAAACTTGGTTCCCAGGAACTCAATCCTACGGTGCAAAACGCCACCACTGCATGTGGAGGTTGCGTACAGCTGACTGGATAGCTACAATGCCAAATCTAATTCGAAAGCTCAACGGTCGTAGGCACGTGCTAAGAGTCGAATTCACAACTCAACCTGTTTGGCATCGATTGGTTTGATATTCTCGATTTGGCTCGCCTTCCGATCAGTGCAATTTGGAATCAAGTACAAGCAACCGAAACACTTCAGTTAAACGAGACGCGATAGTTCTTGTACATGCAACCGTGTTTACAAACGAACTTGAAATATGTAACAAGGCGCTAGCTAGTCTCCATCTCAAAATTGACGCGAAGCCTGCAATACGCATCCTTACCATAATTGGAAGCTAAAATTCAAAGGCTACAAGATAAAGGTGTTCTGGTCTCAGTAACGTACTCTGCCTGGGCAACATCCATCGTTGTTGTGAAAAAGCTGAATGGATCCATCCGAATCTGCGACGATTTTTCAACTGGTTTGAATGCCGTTTTGAAAACTCACCACTATTCATTACCTGTCGCAGATGATTTGTTTGCCATGATTAATGGTGATCCGTACTTCGCAAAGCTCGATCAAGCAGACGCCTATCTACAGATCGAAGTTGCAACTGACTCACGAGAAATGCTAACGATTATTACCCACAACGGATTGTTCCAGTATCAGCATCTTTCTTTTGGTGTGGAGACTGCTTCAACCGTTTTCCAACAATTGATGGACACCATTATGTCTGGCATCCCAGGTGTGGCCGCATACCTGGGATGATCTATTCATTGTCGGTTCCTCCGAAGAAGAAGTCGATGGTCGCATCAACCAGACGTTGGAACGGATCGCTGAAAGTGGTTTAGGCCTGCGTCTAGAGAAATGCCAAGATTCAAGATTCAAAATTTATGGTTAAAAAAAGCAAATTGCTGTACACTACCATGGGATATACGTATAAAAAATTTAAAAAATAATCGTTACTTTTATGATCCTATCCGTGTTCTTCATAGGTGGAGCAAAAATAATCCTCAATGGCGACACAGACTGAGAGAAAAGAATCTTTGGATGGACGGTAGTTCCGTGGGTTAAAAAACATAGACATCAGTATGTAGGGGCCAACGCAGTAGTTTTCAACATAAGGTTTCGTAACCTTTGTTTAAAGATGTGCTCGTTCGCTGAGGTAACAATATCTGTCGGCAAGCTATTCCACAAGAAGCATACACGAACAGCCAAGAAGTGACGAAGACAATTCAATCGTGAGTGTGGGATTTGAAAGGTCAAAGGGTGGCTGCGTGTGGGGACAACCGAACCAAACTTGAAGAGGTGTTTGATAGGGTGGGATTTCGCGTAGATGATTCGATATGTCAGAGTGAGGTCGTGTAGGATACGCCTGCGCTCGAGGGTGCACAGTCCAAGTCTGGTCAGTCGCTGCTCAAAGGGTAAATTAATCAATCCGGTAACCATTTTGTTTGCCCTGTAATAAATTCGTTCTAGGAGCGAGATGTTTTTTTCCATCCATGGCGTCCAAGCTTGTACAGTGTAGTCAACGACAGGATGTATTTAAGTGTTTAGTAATTTCGCGAGTGAGTGTGGTGGGAAACGTCCGAAAATGCGTTTCAGTAAACCTAGCAAGCTGCACGCACGCTTGTAGACGGCGTCGCACTGTAGGCTGTTCTTCAAAGTGCCAGACACCAAGATTCCGAGATCTTTTTGTGATGTACTCCATTCAAGCGGGTGGCTGCCAAGTGTGTAGGTAAATGGAAAGGGTTTTCCGACTTGCAACATTTTGCACTTGCGGAAATTAAATGGCAGTTTGTTTTGGATTGACCACTGGTGCAGCTTATTTAAATCGCCTTGCAGAACTTGACAGTCCTCGATAGAGTTGACCTTCGTCTAGATTTTTACATCATCTGCGAATAAAACAAGCTTACATGCTAGTAAGTTCGGTAGATCGTTTCGATGAGAAACAGTATCGGACCGAGAACCGAACCCTGAGAGACTCCGCTCGTGGCTTCAATTGTTCGAGAAGTTTCACCATCTATTCTGACTTTTACTTTGCGTCCGGACAGGTAACTTGTGAACCATGTTAGTAGGTTTCCGATGACGCCAACATTCTGCAGCTTCTAAAGCAGTTAGGAGTGATTCACCCTGTCGAATGGTTTAGATATATCTAAGTAACCGGCATGGACGGAACCCTCTTGGTCCAGTGCTTGCGTCCAATCATTTAGAGTCGTGAGCAAGTTAGACAGGCATGAATATGTTTTCCTAAATCCGTGTTGTGTGAAAGTTATTAAGCTGATGGTTCTCGAGATGTTCAACAAGTCGTTCACACACCAGGCGTTCCAAAATTTTAGAAACCGCTGAAAGAAGCGTCACGGGGCGGTAATTCGCCGGATCAGAACAACTGCCCCCTTTGTAGATTGGTGTGATAACACCGGTTTTCCATTGAGTTGGTACGGTTCCCGTATTCAATGAGTGCCTGAATAGACCACTTAGTGGGCCACAAAGTTCCAGCTCGCATGACTTCAGAACAGCGGGTGTTATTCCATCCTCTCCTGGTGATTTGCGAACGTTCAGTCCGCGTAAATGCTTTCGCACAACCGTAGGATTTACCTCGATGTTGCTAAGGCATTCGACTTGTAGTGGGTGCGGCAAAGACGTCAGCGTTGACACGTTCTTTGGAAAAAATACTTGCGCATAAAATGATATTAGGGCATCAGCTGTATCCTTGACATTATCAGTCAATCCGTGCTCTGTCTGGATAGGAAATACACCTGGATTAACCTTGGTCGCGGTGTTTACGATGGTGTACAGCAACTTAGGATGTCGTTCCATCTGGTCGATCAGCTTCCAATGGTGATATTGCTTGTCTTCTCGAATTAGGGACGTCACCTTGTTACGAAAACTACGAAAGTGTTCCCAAGATGCGTCTGTTCGTATTATTTTGTGTGCAGCCCATGCGGAATTTCGCATGGCTATCCAATTCCGAGTGCGGCTTCGGAGTTTGAAGCAAAATGTTCTTGATTTCCTTTTGGGAACACAGGTAGAATTGTCGTCTAGTTTTGTACCGATATAACTTAACAGACTAGAACAATGAGTATCTGCATTCGTAAGATCGAGATGTTTTTCCTCCATAATCGTAATGGCACCGCGAAGGCCGAAGTAATCGACTCTCCTGATAAACTTAACGTCGCTCGACGCCCTTCTGGCGTTGCACACGAATTCGAAGGACAACACAAGATGGTCACTTAGCCCCAAAGGACTATGATACTGCACTGACTCCACTGCTGTTGCTTCGGAGGTTAAAACCAGATCTAGAATTGATGATTCATTGAGGCCCCTTTGTCGAGTGAATGAATGGACATGGTTGTATAGGGGAGTGAAAGTGATAATCTCACGGAATTTGTACTCAAGGGATTGCTGAGTATGCACACTTTTGGTGTAGAGATGTGGGAGGTTAAAATCACCCATTATTAACAATTGGCATCCTCTAAGATTTCCAGCGTTGCGCATCATTTGTAACAACGTTTCATTGTGGGCATCGGAAGAGTTGGGCGAGTGGTAGATCACACCAAGTATACAGTTCTCTCCAGTTTCCAAGCGAAGGCTACACCACATGGTGTCCTCTAGCTCAAACCTTGTGTCAGGTACAGCTGTGCATTGAAGACGTTCGTTATAATACAAAGCAACTCCACCACCTGATCTTGAACGGTCTCGTCGAAGTAGGATCATGTTGGGAAGTGCCAGCTCGCAATCGTTCACCTGATCGTAAAACCATGTTTCGGTAACAGCAATGATGTCAGCAGAAAACTGAGCGTTAAAGTAGGATAATTCGGCGATTTTGTTCCGCAAGCACTGTGCATTTGTGTATAGGCATTTAACAGTGGTTTTCGTGTGTAGCGAGCCTATGCGGATGATGTTTGTATGTCCGACCCCCTGAGAGCCGACCATGATGTACTCGGTCCGACTCGGTTTGAGCCGGACCCACTACGTTTTTTGATGTATTGATTGCTTCCGTTTCGGTGGAACGCTACCGTCTACCGCCCCCAGCCGCGAGTGTGTCTCACTCATTGGTTTGGGTGGGCTAAGTCTAACTTCCTTGGGTAGTGTTCGTTTCTTTTTTGTCCATTCCGACCTTACTATTTCAGCCATAGCGCTGGTCAAGAACGTAATCTTCAGAGGTTTCGGTCCATCCCCCTTGTATTTTGGCGAAAAAGGAACTCGAAAAGTGTTCACAACAACGGCATTAGAAATATCGAGAGAACACGCAATGTAGCGCCATTGTTTGACGTCGTGCTCTACCGTTTCCTGATTCGATGCTCTAGAAGTATTTTCTGGTACACCAAGTAGAACTATTCTTCGCGATACCGTTTGTTCCCTGTCGTTCAAGCTACCCTTCCTCTCTCACCATGGTACATCTGGGATATATGCCGCAGTTTGAGTCGGAATCTGACTTGAGTAGGTATGCATTTAGCAATACGTTCTCGATATCAGCCTCGCATTTTAGGGTTACCTTGAGCAAGCGAGGTTGAGCAATATGAGGTGAAGATGAATGGCGGGTTAGACCAGTCACGTTTTCTGCGTTTACATGTTCAATTTTCATTAGGTGACAGAGTTCAGAACATTTATCGACATCATGTTTCTGTTTGCTATCAAACAGTCTTTTTGGGACTCGATGACATTCGTACATATCACGTTCAGCGTGTATGGAGTGTTCTTTTTTCGTATCGGAAAGTCAGGCGTTTTAGAATTAAAACCCTTTGGGGCTTGACTTTGTGAGTCGGGTACAGCAGTTTTGGAGTGTACAGCTGAGGTCGACCGTAGCAGCATATCTCTGTAAGAATTTCCTACTTCTGTGGTCGTTTCAGCTGATTCCAAACGGGAATAACCCTGTTTCTTTGCTTTTTTGGCACACGAATAGCCTTTGTCTTAGATTCCTTCAATGGTGGTTCCGAAATCGATGTATTGATATGATGGTTTACATCACATGATTTACCAACATTTCTTCCACACGTCGAAGGCCCAACTCCAAACCGGCCATTCTGTTTCCTATTTTGGATCCAAAAGTATCGTTATAGTGCAATGATTTAGTTCTATATGAAATCAATAAAATACCTTGGTTTCATTTTCGATCACAGTGGACGTCACCTTGACTCCGGCAACATACAATTAATCCAGCAGATGCTGGCCCCAAAAGATGTTGCATCACTACAATCATTCCTTGGTTTGGTCCGTTATTACAGTGCATTCCTGCCATCAAACCACAATGTGCGTTCACTGCTCAATCGACTTCTTCAAAAAGATGTCCCATAGAATTGGTCACGAGAATGCGAAACAGCTTTTATGAAGCTAAAATCACGGTAACCATCAAACATATTACTGACGCACTACGTTTCCAAGCTACCGATCGTCGTTGCAGCCGATGCATCCGGATATAATGTGGGTGCTGTAATTCTTCACACGTTTCCCGACGAAAATTAAAAGGCGATTATGCATGCTTCACCTCACCGTCATTGACTCCAGCCGAACGTAACTATGCTCAAATCGAAAAAGAAGCATTAGCTCTCATCTTCGCGGTCAAAAGATTACACAAGTTTATCTATGGCCGTCACTTTACGTTGCTAATCGACCACAATCCTTTGATTTCGATATTCGGCTCGAAAAAAGGTATACCAGCACATTCTGAAAACCGGTTACAACGATGCTCTCTCACACTATTGGGATACGATTTCCATATACAATATCACCGTTCCGAAAAGTTTGGTCCTGCTTAATCCCGATTCGTCATCAACCAGACACGGATAAACATTGCATGCGTCTTAATCGAGCATGCTATGCAGCGACAATTTGATGACACAGTGCAGGGATTGCCTGTCAAAGCTGAGGACGTTAAACAATGTACGTAGTCAGATGAAACTTTGTTGCATGCAATCGCATATACTCACTGTGGTTGGCCAAAATTCACGCCAGCTGGGAAACTCTCGCAATTCTACCTAAGACGTGAATCACTTTTAGATATTTATCTATTCGTCAAGTCATGCCGACAATGTCAGCTGGCAGCCAAGATGCCAAAGCGTGTACTAATTGCACCATGGCCTGCACCAGAAAAACCGTGGCAACGAATTCATGTCGACGTCGCTGGTCCAATAAACGGTGTCATGTACATCGTTGTTGTCCATTCTTACTAGAAATGACCCGAAATCATCGAGATTCCATCTACAACACCCAACAACACGATCAGTACACAGCGTCATTTGTTTAATCAGCATGGATTGCCAGAAACTCTCGTGTCAGTTAATAACTCGCAACTTGCCTCGAACGTTTCCACCGAATTTTGCAGCCAGAACAATGTTTCACATCTACGGTCGACGCCTTACCAATTTCAGTCAAATGGCCAGGCCGAACGCTACGTCGATACATTCAAGCGTGCTCTTCCAAAATCAAGAGGGGAGGGGACATTAGTCGATAGTCTACAACGTTTTATGCTGGTTTACAGAACTACGCCGAATGATGCGTTGCCCGGCCCAAAACCCACGCCGAAACACTCTTGGGCAGGAAGCTACGTACTTGGTACAATGCTATGCTGCCCAAGTCAACTGAATTGCCGCTCAATCAGAATCAACAGTGATGCTTCGATCTAGGAACTGCCGTCCACGTACGAGACTACAGAACATTAAGTCCGCTATGGATCGATGGTAACATCATTCGTCGCAGAGACAGTGTAATGTCAATGTTGGAAAAGGTCTCATGACACGTCACACAAATCAGTTACGCCTGAGATCCGCAACATACGATACGCTGTTCGATATCCGAATACCAAAGAACGTACTGTATGAATCATTCAACCTTCCAACACCAAGTGAATCTATCACGACTGAAATACCGACTGTCCGTAGTCTGCAACCACGTCACTAGACAAACAGAAAAAGCAAACCCGTGAGACTGTTGCAGGTCAATCCACGCCAGTCCAGCTATTGAGAATCTCAAAGGGGGAGGTGTTGAGAAAATATTATTATTTTCCTCAAAAAATCATTATTACTTATAATTTATGATTCTCCATTCTGATTTGTCTATTTTGTCTGGCATAATGATCCAGTGTATAAATACACACGAGCCATAGCCTAATGGTTTTTTGGTAAGAGACGGTAAAGCTCTTTGTCTAAGCGGCCTGCCTTTGTTCTCGCTACGCGTAGCGTTGGGTTAGTTAGTCAATTGTGACGAATAGCATAAAGGTTTTCAGTTTTAAACATTTTAGGTAATTAATAGTTGGGTTATACTCGGGTAATATACAACACATGTAGTGATAAAACCACCTGTAATGGGCTTACGTTGTGTACAATATGAGCTACTTCATTAAAGGTTTTTATTATTCATTCTAGATTTGATGGAATTAAGGACGGTGGCTTGTAGATGCTTTCTAATAAGATATATATTACAGGAAAATCATTTACACTGATTCTTCAAACTTGGATTAAGTTATGAATATAATGTTATCTGCTTTAAATGCGACTACCTTCACGTATCGACATGTGGTTTTTCATGAATATATGCTTGTAGAACAATATGACGCTAAACCACATTGTTAACACGCTGTCCAAGAATTCAGTAAAATCAATGATGTCAACGAAAGCAATGTTGGAGTGCGAATTTAGGTTTAAGATTTTAATATCAAGATTTTTTAGTCTCACGTTACTGAACATTTTCGCTCCAAGAAAGTTAATATTAAATCCTCAGAGAATGATATGAAGGTACAAGCCTGGTCCAGGCAAAGTAAAATTTCTCAATGTGCAGTAGTTTGAGTGAATCAGGCTTGTGCTTTCAAACCAACAGTGTATTGGGCGAAAAAATACTGCCAACCTAATGGAATAACCATTCGATAGTTAGCAGATTGGGTCTGTGTATATGTTTCAGCAGTTCAGCAAAGTGGTCGAAGAGAAACTTGCTCCATAGTGTTTGGGACGGAAAACATAGAAAGAGAATGAGTTGCGTAACGTGTGATAAAATGGAAGATAATGTGTTCTTCGAAAATATCTAATAATGGGGCAGAAATTGTAGTCAAGCTCACCAATTTGTTGTAGACTGACCACTAGAATAACGTCCCCACGATGATAATAGAAAACGCACGGGAGAATGAAGATTTATCACAGTAGCCATGATTTGTACGAAGTTACAGCGTAGCAATCACGGAACGCGTGTCAACGGAAATTAACTCAAAGTTTCCAATAGTTGGTATGTACAGAGAAAAGGTGTTTACACAGACCCCTACAAGTCAGGGGCGACTTCTGATCAGGAATTGACATTTGAACTGACCAAGTGTTATCAGGTCGTTCCAGGCAGCAACAAGTCATTTCAATTCGAATTTGACTTTATTATGTGATTTTTCCACCGACCATTCCCGTCCTTTAGTACTTGAGAAGTCCATTTTTGAACACTTTAATTCGCTTTCCCACCCCGGTATTCGTGCTACTCGTAAGTTGATCACCGATCGCTTTGTTTGGCCAAAAATGCACGCGGATATTCAAAATTGGACAAAAGCCTGTATCCAGTGTCAACGCAGCAAAGTGCAGCGTCATACTCTCAGTGCCCAGAATCGTTTCCTCCACCGAGTCAACGTTTCCAGCATGGTCTTCTCGATATTGTCCGTCCTCTGGCTATCTCTAATGGTTTCACATACATTCTCACTTGTGTCGACCGTTTCAGAAGGTGGCCTTTAGCCATTCCTATTACCGAAATTACAGCAGAAACCGTATCGAAATATTTTCTGCAAAACTGGATCAGCAATTATGGTGTCCCATCAACTATTACTACGGATAGTGGATCCCAGTTTCAATCCAACCTTTTCCGTGAGTTGACTATTGTTCTAGGCGCTAATCACATAAAAACAACAGCTTACCATCCTTACGCTAACGGAATTGTTGAACGGTTCCATCGACATCCAAAAGCCGCACTGATGTCACATGGTAATACGGAAAATTGGACAGAAAACCTGCCATTGATCCTTCTTGGTATACGTGCTACTGTCTAAAGAAGATCTCGGTTGTTCCGCGGCAGAATTAGTTTACGGCACTCCACTCCACCTCCCTGGTGAATTGATCGCACCCCATGACGTTTTAACAGACATCAATGTTCCCAATTATGTCAATTGCTTACGATCATTCATACGTCAATTCCGTGCCACCCCAACTAGCCCATACAATCATAAGGTTTACTTGCTGAGTGATTTACAGTCATGTGCTATTGTCTTTATTCGCGCAAACCCCTGCAAACACCATACACTGGACCCTTCAAAGTCATTACCCGCTGTGCCAAATACTTCGTCATGAAGAAAAATGGTGCTCAAGATACGGTTAGTATTGACCGCTTGAAGGCAGCTTTTACCGAACCAGTTTACGACGAAACACCACCCTCAAACGTTCACACCCTAAGTGGTACCATCGATGTTAACAGTTTTCCTTTAACCTTGCCTTCTCCAGTGTGCCTCAGTCAACCCAATCGACCCAGCCGTGTGTAATCTCTCCATTTCCTGACTCACTTTCTTCAGTTCAAAAAACTCGATTAGGTCGGAGAGTCAGGTGGCCTGCAAATTTTGCAGATTATGCGAATTAACTTCTCGTGTTGCGCGTTTAACTCCCTTCTAACACTCTAGGGAGCAAATATTATGGTGTTTTCATCATTGTATATTTTATTACATTAATCCTACATATTTTGTCATTTGTTTTGTGATAATGATATAATTAAATATGTACACAATTTGAATCTGTTATTCACGTTACTCACGTGTGTTGTTTTGGGACATGTGTATCGACTGATTGTTTTGGATCTGTGTGCCATGTTGCGCTGAGAAGTGTGTTCCGATTTTTTGGGCAAAATATTCAGAAGGCGTATGCAGTTAGTGGTGAAACCTCCGCTAGATCAAACGCTACACCCTCCAGCGTCTTTGATAAACATCAAAATAGACGCGAGCCAAGAACATACCCTAGAGATACTCCACTGGATTCGAAATGGCTCTGAAAGGGTCTGTCTAACACGCACCTGAAGTTTTCTTGAACGCAGGAATGCAGCTACCTCAGGACAGCCATACGGGTGGAATATTGGTATAGTAATATTCCGTGGTTAACTCTGTCAAATGCATTAGAGAAATTTAAGTAAATGACATCCACACCTATCATAAGCAGCTTTAGTCCAGCAGTCTCTCGCTAAAAGCAACTTAGGTAGGTTCCACAGGTTTTCAATAATATTAGGCGCGGTACGTTCAACTTCGTTTCTATTTTCCACGCTCCGATAAAATATCATTACGAATTTTCGAATTTCCTTGAATTTGCTGTAAAATAGAATAACTATTTTACTATATTATTGATATTTTTGCTGATTAATCACGCTAGTGATAAAATGAACCGGTATTTCTCTAGTGATCTATCATTACTCATACCTTTAATCGATAGATATGAGTGCAAAAAATACCTGCCTCAACGACAAATGTGGCAAAATTGTGGCTAAGGGAATTGCGTGTACAGCTTGCAAGCATTGGGCTCAACCTAGCTGCTCAGGCATACACAAATCTCACTACGCGAGTTATGCAAAGTACCGCTGTTTGCAGTGGTATTGTAGTGGCTGTCATATGGCTGAATCTGACGCCGCTTGCCAAAAGCCAAGGGATAGTGTGACATTGCACATCTCGTCAGATTTATTACCCGCCCAAACGTATGCATCTTTTGTAAGGGCGAATATAAGTTCAGGGACAACGGCAGGCAAGGTGATAGCTGACAAATCTAGGCAGTTATAACGTCCTTCTAAGCAAGCTACCTCTCTTAAGGTGGCCAATAGAGCCAGATCTTCAACAAAACGTGCAAACAAGAAGGTTAAAACAATTGCATACACTGAGAATGTGTAGTTGACCAAATCACTACAATCACGTCCCACTAGTGTAGGTGAAAACGCAGGTTGACTGGAAAATATATAGCGGTAGCCAAAACGTGTACAGAGCGGTCACGATGCACGTACGAACGGAAGTTCGAATTGTCAAGGTCAATGTTTTGATGAGGAAAAACAAGCGGTGTTACACAGCTTCGCTCCAAGAAGTCAGGTCAGCGAAGACTTCTGATCGGGAGTTGCCAGTAGCGTAGGGCATGCGGGTGTCAGGTTACTCCGGGTAGGAAAGTAGTCTCATAGTCACATAGTCACATAGAAGTCAGCCAGGGCGTTCGGTCTGCGTCTCACATGTGAGTAAACGTACTGCCGAGCCGCCTCACACGGAGTGAACAGTTGCTATCGGGATTTTCCCGTTTGGCGTGGTCTCAGTATCAACCCAATTTGAGCAGAAACAGGCGCATTCGTAGGCTTGACAACTAGAACCAGAGGCTTTGAAAACACAGTCCCTGCTCAGAATTTCCTGCGTCCCGGAGAAGGATGGTAAACGGTCGTGCCAGGAGGATCGGTTGTCGTGTCAATCTGGGCTGGTAAGGACCTTGTGAGACATGAAAGGCGTGTTGGAACAATGGTGCTAGTGTTGGTGGTTGGGGCTAGCGGGCAAGTTGGAGGCAAGCGTAGGTTGACCTGAAAAGTTGCGCGATTCGGTGGCGTCAGCGGTGGGTGTGTGCGTACCTGAGGGAAGAGAGAAAAAGAAAAATCACTGGTGCATGTGTTTAAGGCCACGACCGAGTGATTAGAATGAGTTACGAAATAATGCACGCGTGTATGCCAAAAGATATGAAAGTATTAACTATTTACAACAAAATTACTGAATCAAACGGGTTGCTGTTTGGCATGTTTGGTTCCTGTAGTGGCCGGCTCTAGGTTAGCTGTGGGTACAGGAGGGGTAATGACCAGTGGTGTCGGGGTTGGAGTTGGGACATGTGGGATAACTTCCTCGTCCATGAAAGCCGGTTTGACTCTGTCGATTGAGACAGTGTCATGCTTGCCGACACAGTCAATAAAGACCGTCTTGGGAGATCGCCCGTGTTGGGCGGCGTGTGCACTTGGTTAAGACTACCGATGGGATGGCGACAGGCGTCCGTGATCCGGGGGTGGCGCGTGCCACGATTTTCACAGCGGGGGTACATTCGTACCGAGGGGATACACGAAGGATGCGTGTATTCCAGGTTACGGGATAGGATGGCGTCAAGCGTCGGTGATCCGGGGGTGGCGCGTGCCACGTTTTTCACAGCGGGGGTACATTCGTACCGAGGGGATACACGAAGGATGCGTGTATTCCAGGTTACGGGATAGGATGGCGTCAAGCGTCGGTGATCCGGGGGTGGCGCGTGCCACGTTTTCCAAAGCTATAGGTGCATGTATATCTGAGAAGTGAAAAGAAAAAACTCTCTGGTGCATGGGTTTATGGCCACGACCGAGTTATAGTGAAGAGGTACAAAAAGCATGCACGGGATATACCAAGCGATAATAACGTGTTAAATACGCGCTGCATAATTGGCAAATGTGCCGTTCCGGACACTACTCACTGTAGAGATGGTGGATTGCCGGTAAATACTTGATCTACGCGTGGTTACTATCTAATATGGTGGGGTTGCCATGAAAGTGTCATGATGCACGTACCCACTGGCTTTCGGCCATACTACTTTTCCCGTAACAAACGTAACGCAAGCATGAATGCCAGGATGGGAATGGGATGGGATGCGTATGGTGTGACTAATGCGCCGTCTGAACGCAGACAGGGTAAGTAGTCGGAAAGCGCTTGACGACTTAGGTCGCAAGGATATTGCCCAAGCCATCTGCAAGGGAAAGTGTGTGATGAATTATAGGCGTTTCCAGGAGGCTGGCGATGACGGCATCGGTTAGCTTCATGTGCGCGATCCGCTGAGATCGAGGGAGAGTGGCCAGCTATTCACCACACGCTGTAGAGATAGGAATTTGGAACCTGAGAATATCGGATGTCAGAGTAAAATGACTCGACAAATCCTGGTGCATAGTCT
>JACCGJ010018748.1:0-15963 GCA_013407085.1 Atriophallophorus winterbourni | reverse complement strand
ATTCGTGAAGGCTTAATCGTAAGGCATGAGACTACAATGGTGATGGTCCTGAGTTGGAATCAGACCCGAGACAGGATATACACTGCTGATGAGCTCAAATAAGATCGAAACTCAAGTCCAGTGATTCCCATGTGGACAGTTGTGATTAACTTTGTGAATATTTCAAACGACTTGGTACTGAAGAGTAGTCGCAAAACCAACGATATATTTAAACTAAATATAAATATGAGAAATTATATAAAAAATTGGTTATACTTGATTAAGAGTCAGTTAATTGTGGTTATGAATGCGATTACATTATGATTAAATTGGGTCATTATACAGCTGATCCAACTGGCCAAAGGTACGTATTTTTCAAAATTTTCAGAAAAATTATCAGTTATTGGGACAAAATTACACCTTTATTTTCTTTGTTCAGAGAGCCACATCTTGACTGGCTACGATACCGTAACAGATGTATGTCGTTGAACAAATGTGCCCTCACATATCGCATACGTATTGTCCACATAATCATGAAATAATTTCCGTTAAAAACTATAAGCTTAGTCAATGTTATATTCTTGTATGCCATTGTTTTATAAGCTTCTTACAACGAACTACGATGTTTAAACACAGAATCACATAGTGATTCGTGGTCAAGCAATCAAGGCGCTTATGGATGACCAAAGTGATGTGTTGCTCACATCCCCCGCACTTACACACCACTACCGGTTTCTTGCTGTTTGCCGTCATCAGGTGGAGACTTTAAGATCAGGTTCAGTGAGCCTTGAAACGGTGGAAAGGCGGTTAACAAAGTTAAACTTGTATGCCACTGTTATATCGGTTTCTTACAAAGCACCGCGATGTTCACAAACAGAATCACAAGGTGATTCCTGGTCAAGCACTCGAGGAGCTTATAAAATGCCAATGTATTGTGGTGCTCGCATCCCCAACCCTTACACACCACTAACGGTTTCTGTCTCCACCTGATGACTGCCGGTATTGCTATTCAAGGGACAGGATGTGAGTACGACAAGATATGAACATAGTCACTTTTCTTGATCACGTGAGACACAGTTTGACCTTAACCGTTTTCGGACTCCGTGACTCGGCAGCTTGACCACAGATTCCGGTCATGCCTACTAAACTTCAGTATCCCAGGTTTGATATAATTTGCTTCAGCAATAGTGGAGAATATACGCGTATCAAGATGAGGATGTTGTTCAGATGGTGTTCGCCGAGCTTGTGTAGTTTCTTGTTAGACGTTTCGTCATCAAGCTAGATGACACCACCAACAGAACTTCTTTCGAGGTGACGTATAATTGGTATTTATTGGTTTTCATAAGGTCCGCTCGCCTTCACCGCCCGGTGGTTGATTGAATTTATACTTCGTTACCTTCTCCATCGAATTTTCATTGGTATAAGCTGCTAACCGGTAAGTTTGAATCAGGTGGAATGATACCTAATCACGTTCCTTGTCCTGACTAACGCCGTTGCTATGACGAAGCTTCTATTTCAGAGGCAAACAGACCCCTGATTTCGGTCTAGACTACGCGACTTGGAACACCACAATCTTAGAGCGGGATATTTTATTGATGAGGTAATGCAGTGGTGATATATGGAGTGCAGCTTATTCACGGTATCTGTCCTAAATCGCACTCTAACGTTACGAATAAAAATGTTACCTAACACCAATTTTGACCGATCTCATTCAATTGTTATTTTTCAAATCTATGAAAAATTGTCTCAATCAATATATAATGACTAAAATTCATCACCTCAGACGAAAGCGTGAGTATGGGATTCGGAACAGTTGTATGACGTGATATCACGAATTAAGTTTAAAAAATTGCGATACCAATAAAACGTTACCCCCCGCAAGATGAAATTACCATCAACTATTTTCTAATTATCAACTACTGATGTTTACCAAGTAGTAATAAATAATTTTCATAGCGGAAAATAGCAAATACATTGATAAAATGTGAAATGTATCTATAAAAAATGGTCAGAAAAATGATTGTGTTCCAGAAACAAAGAAAATCGACACGTTTCTCTTCAACAATTGGTCCTCATTTCACGTTCATCATCCTCCGGAATGGGGTTTCGATAAATTTCTTCTTGCTGTAACAGAAAAAATGTGAACAGTGTAAACATTTTATTTACGCATTCGGAAAGATTGGATGATGAGTATTTAGGTGGTAAACTTCGCCCCTCGTGGTGTAATTATTCCAATCCATTATTTAAAACAATTGAACTCTGAATCCGTTCTCTTGCGCTATCAAGCGAAAACTCAATCTCATACTAATAGTGTCAAACTAGAGTCATGAATCAAAACGCTTGAGTTGTATTTTGAGTTTGGATACGCGTTCGAAAATATAGATATACAGATAGATAGATAAATAGATAGATGGATAGATAGATAGATAGACAGACAGACAGACAGAAAGAAAGAAAGAAAGAAAGATAGATAGATAGATAGATAGATAGATAGATAGATAGATAGATAGATAGATAGATAGTAGATAGATAGATAGATAGATAGATAGATAGATAGATAGATAGATAGATAGATAGATAGATAGATAGATAGATAGATAGATAGATAGATAGATAGATAGATGATAGATAGATGATAGATAGATAGATAGATAGATAGATAGATAGATAGATAGATAGATAGATAGATAGATAGATAGATAGATAGATAGATAGATAGATAGATAGATAGATAGATAGATAGATAGATAGATAGATAGATAGATAGATAGATAACCCAGGTAGAAATGTACATAATTATGGAAGAATTTTGGTATCACGATCATTCTATATGCTAGAGGCAGTTTTGCAAACCCCGCCAAGTTAGCCCCTGTTCGTTCAAAATGATTCAGGTCAGCTTCTTAACCTGGGGGAAAGTGTATCACTTGTACCAAAAGTAAACACTGATCGTGTGTGTTTGTGTGTTAAAAGGAAACAAATACTGAGTTGGTGAATTTAATACAGATTCTCCTAGCATCAAGTTGATTAAAATTGATAGAATATCGTCATGGTCATCAGGAGGAAAGAGTCTGAGTCACTGATAAACATCTGTTATGATATTGATGACAAAGATTACATCTTTTGAAAATTGAAGCACTTTAGAACTAATTACTTCCAGTTTGTAGTTGCAGTTATCTTAGATAGACCGAGGCTTTAAACCATGACTTAAATGTGATCTGAAGTAATGTAAACGATCTCGACGGTTGAATTAGTGGAAGTCTGAAGAACAGCATGCATTGGGAAGCCGAATAAAACCGTGCTAGACACATACTCAGGGTATGCTGCAACGTTTTTATGGACATTTTCTCATGAAACAATCCCCTTGTTCCTAAATACGTATATTAATCCAGTGATGGATTACTCAGTGCAAGCTTGGGCACCATGGTTACAAAAGGACATCAAAATGCTTGAGAGGATTTATCACAGAGCAACCAAAATGGTTGGCTGTCTCCGCAAGCTGCCATATGAGAATCGACTCTTGCATCTTAATTTGGATACAATGTCTCGCATATAAAATAATGAACTCAAAGATGCATCCTCGAGGTTTACTCCAGGAGTCTTTCCCTTGATTGGATGTAGCCAAAAGGCAGTGGAAGTTTGACATCAGGGGTTTCCTTTCCGCTGGGTGGACCGCCTTCATGGACTTACGAGCTCCACCTGACCAAAGCGCCAGTCAGCTGCCTTCGCCCTTTCTATTGTCAGTAGAAAAGTTTCCACCCGTGCAGGTGGACTTGGTTGTCAGCAGCTATATGTGAATTGGGAGCTTACCCTTGGAACCTTATATGTCACATCAATAAATTACCTAAAGAGGATGCTTGGTGCAAAAATCATGGATCGCTTACTCCAAAAGCCAACCGACTTCTTCTCCCGTATTGGCCCGTCCCAGGCATTGAATAATTCGGATCCATCGCTCGTCTATAGTTCAATTCCAAACGTGTCGTTCCAAACTGGAAGGTATTACACAAAAGGAAGCTATACAGTTCACCCTCATGCACTGAAGTGGTCACAACCATCATCCCACGGAACTTACTTTGTGCATGCGGAACCCGTTTTCCCAAGCGGTACGACCTTCAGGCGTGCGGCACGCGAAGACGGTCAATAATTTGGGGTCATATGTTTGCGATCCGATTGGCTAAGTGAAACATAAAACAGTCACGTGAAAGTGGTTTGAAATGGAAGATTTTCATTGGTCAATGTCAATGACTATTTGTAGCCGAGTAAAAACGAAATGTCCAATGCTAGAACGTTCCAAGATTAGAACAGATGATGGTGATACTTGGATTAAACCTTTACAATCATCATCCTCAGTTCGAGTCAGCTTCTCTAGACTTTGCACAACCAAGTGCGACCTACAAGGCCGCAGGGAGTTGCCAGCTAACCGTCTACGAGACTCTATTCCAGGTTTTTCTCCCGAAGCCTTTCCAGCGATTGGGTATCCCGCAAGGCAGCGGAGGTTCAAAATCAGGGTTTTCCTTCCCTTAGATGAAATGTCCTCCCAGGCTAACGAGCTACATCTGCCCGAAGCTTGAAGATGTATGATTGAACAGATTCAATACAACTAACTTTTGAGAGGCCGATTGCAAAACAGTTTTGTTTTTAATCGCAGTGACACGAAAAACTGCTTTGTTCTTAGCTGATGGATTAGCTGTGAGGTTGCATCGATCATATTCAACCAAATGGTACATGAGAAATCAATGGTATTCGAACGGCCTGTGTTTGTAATGCTGTCATGTATGCACGTACCCAGCGCCTCATTGCGAATGGGAACGTTTCGTGTAATACGAGGTTTGGAAGTGTACTTGGCCCACAATAGAGAAGAGAGATGCTTGCTTCTTTGAATTCTGAAAATGAACTGTTTGTAAAACTTGTGTTCACTCATCTACGTGACGACAGACAGGGCGCTTCAGCGATCTAGAATCAAATCCACAAACATTATAGTAGATAAAAACTTCTCAGGCACCTAGGTGTCCTCGTTTTCGATAACTTAACCTCGACTCACCCTACTACGACCGCGCCGCCTGCAGTGTCTTGGCCACGTCGTATTCCGAAAGATATACTATATGGTGAGTTGCTATCAGGAAGTCGATCATTGGGCAGATGCAATTGTGGTAGAAAGACGTTTGTAAAAGAGATATGAAATCTATCGGCATTGACCCCGCGAGTTTGGAAGAACTTGCTCTTGACCTCTCACATTGGAAGCAATGTGTTAAGCGTCGTCTGCAAGCCGGGGAGGAGCAGATACAGCTCTTGGATGCTAAAGGCAGATCACGCCGCCGGCGTGCAACTGAGGCCTTACAACCGAGTTCTGCCTATCGTGCAAGCGCAGCTGGAGAGACTGTTCCTCCCGAATCGGACTATTTCGTCATTCAAAAAGCTTTAGACCATGAAAATTCATGCAATTGTGATGTACATCCCTGGCGGACATTGACCGAAGGAGGCCAACAACAACCTGGACTAATCATCTGGATTCTATGCTCAATAAAGTATGCAGGCTATCCATTTACGCGTATCGTATTCGATCTCAAAGCGTTAGACCTGACTTGATTGCCCATCTCTCGTATGTTATCACATCAGGTACACTGTTCGCTTGCATGTTGCCCGTACTATTTTCGAAAGACTTTATGTTATTATGTGTTACTTGTGATCGACTTATTACTGCTATTCTCGCTGAACTAGCGAAATTTTAATCGTTCTCTACAACTTGATGGAAACAAATTATATTGCAAACCGAAACTTCACCTCATCAGCGTTCCTTGCATCAAGATATCGCTGTCAAAATGATGCAGTCATTGTATTACACAAAAGCTGAAATATCGAACCTCTTCGAATAAAGCTTTCACAATGCATGCCGATGAGAGCAAACAGGACGCGAACCCGTGCTGCCGGTAGGGTGTGTGTGAGAGAGGGAAATACTTCCTCTTTCTTGTTCGACAGTACTCATGTGCACAATGTACTCAAGCAAAACAACGTTAAGGTCATACTCGAACGAAACAATTGACCAATACGAGCAGAGGTCAAGATTGCGAAGGATACCGATGAATACACGGGACAAGGAGTGAGAGAGCTTTGTCAGCTGGCAGAACACATGCAACCGTAATCAGCCACATTCGCGCAACGTAGGATAAGGAACGAATCATGATAAACCAAGATTAACCATACAGACTTTGTATAACACTGTCACACGTACACACGTACAGTCTCGCGTACTTCATCCTGGTATGACAAGAGCGAAGCACTGAATTCTTGACACACCCCTCCCTCTTTAGAGCATGCATTTCATAAACCGCAAGAATTATTTTCATGATAAAGAGAGGTAGATATAATTAGTGATGACTGCGCACAGTAGGACACTTGCGTGAACCATTATGACACAGACAGTGGGTTTAAAAGGCCCTGTGAAGCTCAAAGAAGAACATCGACCAACTGTCCTTCCATGTAAATCCACGTGATAAGTTGCCTTACCCGGCACATAAAAATCTCATTGGTCGGTGCTTTGAACGGCGGCATAATGCTCGCGAATTTCGGATGAAACAGATCCACCGTCGGCAAATCGATGACGATCCGCATGTGGCGAGCGGCCTGGAAGGGAAACGGAAACAAAAATCGAATGACCTTGAAAGGTGGTGAAACGGTTTGAATCAAAATCACATTCTAAGTACTCGACAGATGGTATGGTATAAAAGCACAAGCCTGATCCAGGCAAATTGCCGCACAGTCAGAGACTGCACGTCGGCTAAGATACTGTCAGGCTGCCGAGGCCTAGACAGATATGTGGGGGGGAAATGGTAGTAAGACTCCAGCGTGTTTCAGCATGCAGCTCACCACCGGTGGCCAATCAATATAGCAAGGTGTTAGCCACACAGCAGAGAAATGCTGACCGATTGCACATCCGTACACTCAACATACCGGGATAGCACAATCGGAATTCGCGAGGCTTGAAAATGCGCAGGGTTGGTGATTCAAGCTTAAAATAAACTTCTCGTTAGCATGCACTTCAAAAGAAGTTCTGCTGATGATGTTATCTAGCTTGATGACGAAACGTCCAAGAACAACTACACGAGCTCGGCGAACACCATCTAAACAACATCCTCAACCTGAGCTACGTATATTCTCCTCTATTGCTGAGCATGCATTTCCATCACACACACACACGCTCGAAACCCAAAACCAAGACCCAGATAACATAGGACGACTGAGCTTCGATAAACGTTATTGATGCAACACTCTCTATGATAATGAGTATAAAGTTTCACACAAGTTTATCCCTAGTAAACCGTCTACAAGCTTGATCCAGACAAAGTGCCACACAGGTCTAGGCTTCACGCGGGCCAAGGCGTCTTTTCGCTCGCAGCCATCTTACAAATTGCTCATCAATTTAACATGGTGTTAGCTGAACGGTATAGAAATACTGTGCACGATTTCACATCCAATGAGAATATATTTACCACACTTCGCTTCTTGGTTGAATAGAAGACCGAGGATCCGTGAAGGAAGCAGAACAACTTCTGCCACGAACGATGTTGTGGAGATTTGACCCAGATGGTGCCAGACGTGATGTACGACGGTATGGGAGTGTTGATTTGTGAGTCGGTCGATTTCGAAGGATTGGATCGCACGTTCAGCAACGAGGCGTTCTGTTTGTTGAGGAATTTTGTAAACCGAACAAATTAAAATACATTCGATGTTACGACAGAATTAATAATCTTGGAATTTTGTACCGAGGACGTTATTTTAGATTAGAGATTTATCAGAAAAACATTGTAAAAACCCGAGGGTAAACTACTATCATCCCAACAAGGTCATTCAAGGTTTTTTAAAGGTCTAAAAAGCAACAAGCTTAACAACAACCATAGGATGGTAAAAATTCAAATGTAAGTGTATAAACAAGATAAGGAATTAGAATAAGCAGTATATAAGTGTTCAGGAAACAAATACATATTCAATACATATTCGTCTAATTTCGTTTGAACTTCATACAAGCTAGTGGTGTGAGCAACGGTAGAAGGTAAACGTTTCCAAGTAAAACAGACACGGAGAGAATAAAAATACATTCTACAGTTCAGGCGGGAATGGGGTACTACCAGCATATTCATGGGTCGGATAATTTATCGTATCCCTTCGCGTGAATAAATCCTGTAAGGGGTGGTTCGGGGTATCGAATGTTCTATCAAAGCGGGTATGCAGTCCGTGTAATTCTCTGTATGTAATGCATTAATATTACTATTGTGGTTACCCTCCTTCGATTGATGTCGACAATGAACGTACATCTCAATCGCATTCGTAAGGAACAATCCAAAGGTTGTCATAGTCGGTGGTGGCAGTGGGGATAAGCTCCTACTGTTTACAAAATGCTCTCATATGGCACGCGTCACAAATAGCCTCTGACAACCAAGTTCAGCTTTGGGCGAGTGGCTCCCCGAGCCCGGCGGAACTGCTTCTACTAACAGGAAAAGGGGCGAAGGCGAGTGACTGGCGCCTGAAAACCAGTTTGCTTCGGGCAGATGGAGCTCGTTAGCCTGGGAGGGCATTTCATCTAAGGGAAGGAAAACCCTGATTTTCAACCTTCGCTGCCTTGCGGGATACCTGATTGCGGGACAGGCTTCGGGAGAAAACCCTGAGGAAAAACCTGGAACAGAGTCTGGTAGACCACCTCTTTCTGGCAACTCTCTGCTGCCTTGCAGGTCGCACTTGGTTGTGCGAAGGCTAGATAAGCTGACTAGAACAAACGCCGAGTGGTGCTGGGGACGCCGCTTTGTGCCTAAATCCCCAAAACCTTCATTGAAGCCGACTCATCTTCCAGGAGGAGATAGTCGCACAAAAGTAAAGTAAAGTAAGTAAGGAAAAATCTTCCCCGCATGCATAGAGCAATAGACAGCACTTAGTCGAACGATGTCAGTGGCACATTGGTGGTATGATCGCCGCTCAGCACGTGAGTACAGTTTTTGCTCTCCGCCAACTTGCAGATGTGTAGTATAGACAGTGAACGAACTATCGATCAAGCATCGATTGTAAGTACATATTGTGATTATCGTTCACTGTACAGATATTGTGTATCCCGTAAAGCAGCGATGTGGCGAACAGAACCACATTATGAAAGTAACGCTTCGGCGACAAGGTGCTGACACACATCAAATGCTTCATCTGTGATCCCATCAGTTAACAGCGATACTGCGAAGACGATAGTTTTACATTCTGACCCTATGTGGGCTCAGAGCCTACTATCCGGCAACCGATAGCATTGAATAAGTCTACTGCGTGGACCGGATGTAGTGAGTGATTCATTGTATCTGATATGATTGTAACATGTCTAGAAGCTATGCGTTCGCCGGCTGCCTACATCTCAGATTCAACAATCTCAGAGCCCAGAACGTTGCGTAATTGTCTGGCAAAGTAACGAGCTAGGCCAAAAAGACGCACTAACAAATGTCGGATATACGGATGGCCAAGCAGTTGTTCTATTCATACGAATTTAGAATCCGAGCACTGGTCACCGTAGTATAGACAGCGAACGAACTATCGATCGTAAGTGCATAATGTTTTTATCGTTCACTGCACATACGATTGTGTTATTCGTTCATTCGTTCAACACACGACTTCAGTTACGGTTTTGTTCTGTCAAACCCAAGGTTGGACCAGTAGCAGCACATCACAGATATAACAAGATGACGCTTACCGAATTGCAACGTCAAATTCAAGACCTTTCATTTACCTTTTGCAAACGTCCATGTACCGAAAGTGAGTCTAACCAATAGTTGACTGCCAGATTTCAACGTAGTATAGAATACGACAATTTTCCATTCTGTACAAACGGTCTAGCCACCTTAGGTGACGCTGTCGTAGCAGGGTGAACATGCTCCGTAGACGAGTTTCAGAACGCACTCCAGCCTTCGTTATTTTGTCCATCCACAACATGCTTGCTTTACGGCTACTAGAACTTGCACACTGGTCGATGGTCCATCATTTTTGCCATCTCCACACCTTTCCGGTGCCCGACCAGTCAAGAAGGAGCCATCAACATCTGTTGTGGTCGTCCAACCGATCTGATCTCCTTGTCAGGTCGTGCAGTACTTTGTGCTGTGCGGCTAACACCGTGCTAAATTGATTGGCCAGAGGTAGCGAGCTGTATGCTTAAACACGCAGGAGTCTCACTACCATTTCTATTCTATTGTATTTCTCATATCTGTCAGTAACTTATCCCACGTGCAGTCGCTGACTTAGCGGCACTTTGCCTGGATTAGGCTTGTGCTTTCATACCTTTCCGGAAAGGTTTGCCATGCGAACCGTCTTGATGCAACACATCAAAATCCTAGATCCATTCCATTTTCCCGTCGTGCTTTTCGGCCATTTCTGCATTTGTGTTGTGACAAGGGATGTTGTTCTGCCCTCCACACCCTTTACGAAGAGTCATGTTTATTAAATCGTAAAAAGTAAGGTAATGTGATCCCCCTACGAAGGTCAGATCAGGAAGAAAACCGATTTCGATTTCGTGATCAACAGCTTCAAAATTAGCTTGAGTAAATATTTTAATTAAACGACACACACGCGCATACGCTTTGATAAAGTACATACAGTTCACTTACATTCTGGATTTGGAAATCTGTTGGATTGTATATGCTGATCGACGATCTGTCGGTCAGCTTTGAATTGAAAAGCATGCAAATAAGATAAGACACGTTTCAAGAATGAGACAAATAAGCTCCAATTTATCTCATTCAAACAAACGGTGAAAAGGTTAGCGGTATGATGATGTAATGCAAAATAATTTAAGTGCAATCGGTTAGAGCAGCTTTTGGGTAACGTTTCTGACACAGAAGCTTCGTCAGACCAAGGGTGATAGTCAGGATAGGGAACATGATTAAGTAGTAGTCAACCCACCACCACTTATTTGACCTTAACGCTAAACAGCCTATAGTACGCTTACCGTGTGTCACGTCTCGTGGGAATGACCAGGATCAGTGGTCCATTTTCCTCACAGTGTGTATCCAAATCAATCTGATACAAGCGAACACGGTCAAGGTCAGTTGACACAGCTGCCCACATGTGTAAAAGTACACAACTAACGGGGCTAAGGCTATTTTTTAAGAAAACCAAAAATCTAATTAACTAGTAGGTTCAAGGTGAATAAAAACTATTTACTTTCGCATCCGTGCCGAGCGCCAGATTGTGGAGATTTCTGCCCCATCCACCTTATTGACCGCCAAGGCAGGTCGACTGACTTCTGTGTCAGAAGTGAAACGTTACCCAAAAACTATTCTAACTGATTGCACTCAAATTCCTTTGCATTATGAATACACGATCGGTCCCAAACATATTCCAATCGGGTATGATGAAGTATTAAATTGTTGAGAAGTATACATTCGAATTACAGTCAGCAATAAAAGTTACTCCTGATATATTTCCAAAGTAATTCAAGATGAGGCAAGAATATGGATAGATACACCGAAAAAACGTTCTAATGCCCAAATTTCACTGTTGAAACGAGAAACGTTGTACGTTTAAAAAAAGCATTTCAAATACACACGCACGAGTATATCGTGATAATGTTTTTTTTTTAAAACATGTATCTACTTATAAAATTGTCAGTAGGCAATGGTGAAAATAAAAACTCACGTTCTGTGGTTCTCCAGACAATGGCGTGTATTTGTCCATATTTTCCCACAGATAAAGCCGTGTATCAACAGGATTATGCCCAACAGTGTGTAATGTGGATGGATTCCATTTGCGTACGATGCTCATGATTGGTTCGTGGTCTTCAATTGGATGAACTGTATCAAAGCAGAAAAAATATGAATTCAGTGATGTTGTAGGAATAATTGACAGTTCAGCAGTTCTGTGGGACGGACAGAAACATGAGGGTGATGATTTTTTGTCACTAAATGATACATAAATAATTGGTTCATCGGTTCTAAATTGTTTGGCACACGAACATCCCGACGTTTGTTTAAACTTGTAATGTAAATGTTTCTTAAAGCGCAGAATTGAATTTTTGTAAACGGTAACCGATGACTATAAAATGTTGCTCACATTCCCCGCATCTACACATCATAACCAGTTTCTGGATGATTGCCGTCATCCGGTCGAGACAGTCAGTTTATGTTCAGTGAGTTTCTGTTATTCTGCGTTTGAACATTGTGGTTCGTTGTGCGAACCCTATGTAACAGTAGCATTCAAGTATAACCTTGTTTACTATTTATCCACAGTTGCAAGGCTCACTGAACCTAATCTTAGTGTCTCCACCTGATGACGGCAAACAGCCAGAAACCGGTAGTGGTGTGTAAGGGATGGGGATAGTGATGTTGAGGATGCTGATGTTGATGACGATGATAGGGCAGATGACTATGACGAAGAGGAATAAAATGATGTTGATGATGAAGATTTTGGTGGACGATGATCATGAGATTGATAAGTGTTGATGATGATTATAATGATGATGACGACGAGGAGGAGAAGGATGTTCACAATGAAAAAGATGATGACGACGGAATCAGTGACAATGATTATCTTTGTCATCATGATGACTATGATGATGATGAAAGTGGCGGTGTTGTTGGTGATGATGAAGATGATGACGACGACGCCGATGATGATGATTATGATGGTTGTGGTGTTGATGATGCTGATGCTGATGTTATTGTTATTGTTGATGACGATGATGATGAGGAGGAGGAAGAGGTGGAGGGTACTGTTTTCGACGATGAGGATGATGCTATTTATGACAATTATAATGATGACGGTGACAGTCATGCTGCTGCTGCTGATGATTATGATTATGACGATGATGATGAAAATGATGAGGCTGACGACGTTGCTGACGGCGACGACGATGATGATAATGATGTTGCCGATGAGGATGAGGATATTCACACTGAAAAAAGATGCTCGAGACGAAAACAGTGACAATGATGATCTGTGTAATTATGATGACTATGATGATGACGACGATGATAATCATATTAATATATTATTGTTGATTTTGATGATGGAAAGTAACTAGGACGACGACGATGATGATGCTTGGTAAAGATGATGATGACGATGATCAGAAGGAAGCTGATACGGATGCTGATGACGGTGATGATGATATTGGCAGAATTATGCACGTTGATGATAACTGCACCGAAAGTTATAGTGACACAAGAATAATTTATGCTTTCTAGTATGGTGAGACATATGCGACGGAGATGCAGTTTGTGATTCTGATGATAATTTAAAGAATACCGATGGTTTTCTTTCATCTCAAAGCTAAACGTAACCTCGGCAATTCAGATGAAGCTGTATTGCATCGATATTTGCGATTCTGAACGAAATTTACAGTCTATGCTAAGGAGGATACATTAAAATGAGAAACAATTCACAACAAGTAAGTTGACATAACAGGTTGTGTATGCAAGATCAAACTATACCCTTTTGATTGTGTTGCATAGACCATTACACTCACGTATCCACCTAGTAAAACATTCCAGTTATCCACAAACATCATTTCAAGGCTCACTGAACCTGATCTTACTGTCTCCACCTGATGACGGCAAACAGTCAGAAACCGATAGTGGCGTGTAATGGATGGGGATGTGAGCAACACATTACTTTGGTCATCCATAAGCGCCTTGAGTGCTTTGACCAAGAATCACTTTGTGATTCTGTTTCTGAACATCGTGGTTCGTTGTACGAACCCTATGTAACAGTGGCATTCAAGTATAACCTTGTTTACCACTTTACCACAGTTTCAAGGCTCACTGAACCTGATCTTACTGTCTCCACCTGACGATGGCAAACAGCCTGAAACCGGTAGTGGTGTGTCATGGATGGGGATGTGAGCAACACATTACTTTGATCATCTCAATTCATCCGCGAAAACAGATTACTCACCGAAACCTGGCATATCGGAGACCTCCTCGTACAGCTGCCAGAATCGCAGGTCAATCGCCGGGTCGAACCCTCGACAGACCTCAGCGGCAGTCGTGGACCAGTCCACACTCACGGTGCGGGAACATCCGCGATTGTCTGTCACCACCACATCAATGTTGTCGGCACCGTGGAGCTGTAGCGGTGTGAGACGTGCGATGGACATGAGGAGACCGTGTGAAGTGAACGGATCATCGGAGAGATTAAAGCGAAATGTTGTCACGTGACGAAACACACACGCACACACGCAGATGGACGGACAGTCGGATTATGAGCGTGTTGACAACGAGTTGATCGTTTAGCTGAATTAGTCGTTTGTCATCATCATCATCATCATCAAAGACAGCATTACACCGGTAGCGCGTACCGAATGCTTAACTGGCACACAACCATGAAAAAGTAAAAGCCTAAAAGATGGGGAAGGGTGGGACTTAAATAGCTACGGATTCTATCGAAGAGTAAGCACCTACACCTCGAATGAAACATGCATGTAATGTTAGCCGACTATCGTTGCCAGCGGGAGAGATCGTTCCTCCCGAATCGGACTGTTTAGTCATTCCGAAAGCTGTAGAACATGAAAATTCATGCGATTGTGATGTACATTCATGGCCGACATCGACTGAAGGAGGCCAACAACAACAACAACAACAACAATGTTAGCGATCTATTTGGAAGGTGAAAGTTCCGTTCCGATTAGGGATTTGGTTCGATAATTCAGAGGTGATTAAGACTAGAATGTTTGCTATTAGGAAGGGAATGTATTTCACCTGACCATGGTATTGAAAATTAATTTAAACAAAGTAATGTGTTGCTCACATCCCCCGAAATTACACTCCACTACCGGTTTCTGGCTGTTTGCCGTCATCAGGTGGTGACAGTAAGATTAGGTTCAGTGAGCCTTGAAACAGTGGATAAATGGTAAACAAGGTTATACTTGAATGCCACTGTTGTATAGGGTTCTTACAAAGGACCACGATGTTCAAACACAGAATCACAAAGTGATTCGTGGTCAAGCACCCAAGGCGCTTATGGATGACCAAAGTGATGTGTTGCTCACATCCCCGAAATTACACTCCACTACCGGTTTCTGGCTATTTGCCGTCATCATTTAAACAAACATCCAAGAAACATAACACAGTAGAGCCCTTTTCATTGTTTAGTAGAATATCGTTTTACAAAACTCTCCGAACTAATCTTACTAATTCAAAGATTGCTGATAATTATGTAAAGCAACACTTAGCTGGGCCATTTATGGAAGATAACGAAAACCAGAAGTGCTCCAATACAGAATCACAAAGTCAGAACTAGTCTTGTGCCGGCATGTGACCACTGCAAAACGTCCGTCGATTTTGAGTGAAAATGCTATTCGTATTTTCTCATAATATAAATTGTATTTTTAGCGTTTGAACCCATGACCATGAACATAAAAGCTCATTTGCATGCATCTCCATCACACACACCCCACGACAAGTTTCGTGCTGTTTGCACTCATCAGGTAGGGACAGTAGGATGAGGATCCGCATGCGCTTGAAACAGTGGACGAATGGTAAACAAGGAGCGCTTGTATGCCATTGTTGGATAAGGCTGGTACGACCAACCTGTTAAATCGCATGAGCCCACACTCATATAGACTGGGTTTGACCCTACGACCATGAATAAAAAGGCTCATTTGCATGCATCTCCATCACACACACTCATCTGATAGGAACAGTAGAATCAGAATCCGCATGCGCTTGAAACAATGAAAGGATGGTAAATAAAGTTTAGGCTTGTAAAAGTCAATTTGAAACTCAGTTGTTTGCTGTGCAATCGAATTCTGTGTATTATTCTCTTTAATATTCCCTAACTAAAACAAAAGAATATCCCTAAATATGGATAAATATACATTACTCGTTGAAATATCGAGCAGGCCCTTATTTATAGAAGCTTATATAACGCACTTTTTTATAATATCTGACGCAAGTAGGTTGATATTTATTCATCAATTGAGGTCAGACCAATCGTTTGAATTGCTTATCTCGTATTTTTCGTTCAACATGAAGA